>JAVYIG010006328.1:0-119866 GCA_035222895.1 Strongylocentrotus droebachiensis | reverse complement strand
TTTTTAATGCCTTATACTGACTAACTTATAAACCAATGTTTTAGCACAATTTCAATTTCAATTTCAATTGGAACATTTGATAGCTGCAATTATAGATGTGTGCATTTCTCTGGACATCTGCATGGCAAATTGTACATGTTGTGTAAAATAAAAATGTGCATGCCAAAGTCATATTTTGGCTATCAATCACACATGACTGATCACAAAACTCTCCCGAATCCATGCCCATGGACATGCTGGACAAACATTGGTAAAGCACTGAATTACCAAAATTCATCTGTTAAATTTGAACCGACTACTGAACCATAAACCATTTGAACTTTGCCATCAAATTATAGCAGAGTTTTAGTTCTGCATTGAAATTGTACATAAAGATTAAGAAATAATGATAAAGAGATCTGTTCTAACAGAATTATTGCATTCCATCAATTATTTGAATGGTGAACCTAAATCATTGTAAAGCTTAAATTGACAAAATGTTACTAGCAAGGGTCAGTGATGTATTGAAATCTCAGTATTTAAAAATTTCTTCTTGATACATTTGGTCTTTGACACTTAGTTGAAGCTGTACCCCAAGGTACGAGTCAGTTTTGCACTTGTCAGACAAATTTTGCTCGAGGTCATTCTTCTTTCATTTTTTTTTTTTGGGGGGGGGGGGGACTTGAACATCTAGTAGTTTGATTTAATCAAAGGATATAAAATAATTTTGAGCATTGATCAACTTCCAGTTTTAATTCCCTTTTCCAGTTTTGGTCCCTTGCTGGATTATTTGAGTGAGACCAATTTATGTCCCGGACCTTCTGTGAAGTCTATTTGGAAAATTGTAATCGAAAACACGTACAAATTACCAATTTGCCAAAAAAAAATCACAGAAAATCATAAAATGGGTTTCATCAATTGGTCTGTCAGTGCGAAATTATCTATAAATGCAATAATGATTTGAAGGGATGCGGGAATGAAAAACAATGACATTGCAACAATAGAGTGTACAAGAAAAAGAACGTGTATGTAAAGTACAAACTGTAAAATAAAATATTCCCATGTTATATTGTAACTAAATAACACAAATCATAAGTACATGTACATGTTACTCTATTAAAAAGCAGTTACATGTACATACTTATAAAAATGTCCACCTCTTCAGAAGTGTTTTAACCAGCATTAATGATTTGCTACAGTTGCTGACAAAAAGTTACAAACAAAAAAAAATGCAAGAAGTTACTGAGCTTGATGCATATTCGTTGTTTAACAATGACAAGTCAAGTTTTACTTTTACGGAAAATTCATAATAATTATTGTACTATCATGCACATACATGTACGTACATTTAACTACATGAAGTGTTACTAAAGTATGAATTGTAGTAAATATGCTTCATAACTTTCTGCAATCAGCGTATTATTGCAGATTTTGGATAGGAACCAATTTAGAAGTTGTTAGAAAAGTGAGATTTACTGTTTGAACCACTAAATAGTGGCACATATTGGCACAAACACTTGGTCACAATTTCTTTCAGAATAAATCTTAATATTATTCTAAATTTCCAAACAAATCCATGAGGTTTTAAATTTCTTTCAAATGAAGTATTATGATGTGGTTACATGTATGTTATCCCATAGGAAAGTGAAAAGTATGACGCAGACCTGCCGCAGACCTGCCGCAGATCTGCCGCAGACTCTTAGTCTGCGGCAAAGAGTATGCCAAAGTATGCGGCAGATCTGCGGCAGGATGAAACTTTGCTCCAGACTTGCCGCATACTAGTACGCCACAGGAACAGTCTGCGGCAGGTCTGCCACAGAAAAGTGGGAAATTATACAGTCTGAAGCAAGGCTATAGGCGGCCATTTTGTAGGACGTTTGCAGTACCATATGAGGTTGCAGGCTGAGCCCATGGTCTTGTAAATTCGTGTGTTAATTAGCACTGTTAATTGTCTTTTTAGCTTCTGTCAAACGAAACAATTTGCTAGGGCCAATTGAAACCAATTGAAACCAATCATCTCATGCACATTCATTATTACTTTACACGTGTGACAGAAAAATACATTTATCATGATTTGTTAAGCAAATTAAGACAATGCACATCATTTTGTGATTTCTTTTTTCTTTTTGCCATTATTAACCAATAGATTATTTTGTCTGATCATGTTACAATTACATTCACGTTTTAGCAATAGATATATTGATTATATGATGGGGGGGGGGCAGGGGGGGCAGAGTGCCCCCCCTGACGGGCTCCAGGGAAAAAAAAGAAAAAGGGGGAAGAAAAGAAAAGAAAGGAAAGGAAAGAAAAAGAAAAAAGGAAAAGGGAAGAAAAAAAGGAAAGAAAGAAAAAGAGAAAAAAAGGAAAAGGAAAGAAAAAAGGAAAAAGAAGAGAAAAGGAAGAAAAAGGGAAAAGAAAAGGAAAGGAAAATAATGGGGAAATTTAAAAAAAAAGACCATGGCCGTACGCACCAGGGGGGGGGGGGGGCAGTTAACCCCAGATATTTTGAAAACGTACAGTTTTTTTCCTGAAATTGTAGTGTAGGCCTATACCAAATCCTTCAATTCTACTTTTGAAAATGCAAAAGTACCCTCATGACCAGTTCGGTCGCTCGAACTCCCTTCACTCCTTTTGCTTTTGAGATTCTTCGAAAACTTTTAACGCATCTTTCCCCCTCCCCCACCAGAAAAATATTCCGCATACGGCCCTGAAAAATTAAGACAAATGAAAAAAGGAAAATATAAGTGATATAACAAATTCGAAACTCTTCGCTGGCGCGAACTGCTTGCTAGCCTATTTTGTATTAAATGTTTTCACTTGCGCGTCCCCCTGAAAAAAGAAAAGGATTAGTATTGCCTAGAATACAATTGTGCCTGCCCCGACGGGCCCCGACCTGCAACCATGACAACAATAACACACAATGTATGTACCAAATGTTACTAAAGAGACTAATTCATTTTTCTCGCTCGCTACACTCGCTCGCGAATAAAATGAATAGACATTGCTTTGGAAACAATTGTGCCCACCCTTGACCTGCAACAATATCATTAAAAATGGAAGAGTTTTTTTCGCCCTCTCGCCAAAAAGGAATTGAATCGCGTTAAACGCGATTGCGTCCATCCTGACCTGCACCAATAAAAACAAGTTTATTTATTAATTTCTATTAAAAGATAATTTTTTTTTTTGCTTGCTCGCTATGCTCGCTCGCCAAAATGGCATTGACACCGCTAACGTGCCCGCCCCAACCTGCAACAACCAGTTAATAATTATGTACCAAATGTTTTTCAAAGAAGTTTTGGTGTGCTCGTGCTCGCCAAAACGGAATTAACATCACCTTAGACATGATCGTGTAAGCCCTGACCTGCAACAAACAAATCTGAAATTTATGAACCAATTATCATTACAAAAATTTTGCTCGCTCGCTCGCCAAAATAGAAATAACACCGCTTTTAATAATCACGTCCCTGACATGGAACAATGAACCCAAGTTTTATGTACAATATTTTCCATATAAAAGAGAAGTGATTTTTTTTGCTCGCTCGCCAAATTAGAAATAACACCGCTTTTAATAACCACGTCCCTGACATGGAACAATGAACCCAAGTTTTATGTACCATATTTTCCCTATAAAAGAGAAGTGATTTTTTTTTTGCTCGCTCGCTACGCTCGCTCGCCAAAATAGAAATAACACCGCTTTTAATAATCACGTCCCTGACATGGAACAATGAACCCAAGTTTTATGTACCATATTTTCCCTATAAAAGAGAAGCGATTTTTTTTGCTCGCTCGCTACGCTCGCTCGCCAAAATAGAAATAACACCGCTTTTAATAATCACGTCCCTGACATGGAACAATGAACCCAAGTTTTATGTACCATATTTTCTCTATAAAAGAGAAGTGATTTTTTTTCGCTCGCTAGCTCGTGGAATTATGTGCCCACCACTAACCTGCTACAATATCATTAAAAAGAGAAATGTAGGGGGTTGCCTGCCCGCCAAAATGGGATTGACATTGCCTTAAACACGATTGTGCCCGCCCCCGACCTGCAACAATGAAACAAATTTTATATAGCAATTCATTGAGAGAAAGATGTATTTTCGCTCGCTAGCTAAGATGGGTATAAAATCACCCTAAACACAATATTGTTCCCGCGCCCTGCATGGGACAATTGAACCAAGTTTAGGTGGCAATTATTGAAAAAGAAGTGATTTTTTCTTGCTCGCTACGCTCGTTTGCAAAAAAATGAAATTAACGTCGCTAACAAGTGAATGTTCCCACCCCCAACTTGCAACAATACCAGTTTATATACCAAACGTTACTTAAAGATTTTTTTTTGCTCGCCCGCTCGCCAGAAGTGAAAATTAGCATCGCCTTTTTTGTTTGTTTCGGTCGCTTGCCCCCCCTGACGGAGTACCCCAGGTACGCCACTGATATACATATTTAGTATATATATGTGTAGGAGCCTGTGTCACTTTAAATGTTGCTCTTGAATACACTTCAAATGATCTATGTGATGGAGTTAATACAATTGAGAATAGAATATACCTAATTGGTAATATCGATATATATTGGTATTACCTAATTGGTAATAACGATATTGCCAATATCGATTATGAAGTATCAATCAGTTTATCACTGGTTCTTCTACATGCATACTTTATTGCCACGTACTGGATATGAAAGAGTATGCGGCAGGTCTGCAGCAGGTCTATATGAGATATGAATATTCATAATGAAGAGTCTGCGGCAGGTCTGCAGCAGACTCTTCATCATACTGAAAGAGTATGCGGCAGGTCTGCAGCAAGTCTGCGGCAGACCTGCCGCAGACTCTTCATCATACTGAAAGAGTATGCGGCAAGTCTGCAGCAAGTCTGCGGCAGACCTGCCGCAGACTCTTCATCATACTGAAAGAGTATGCGGCAAGTCTGCAGCAAGTCTGCGGCAGACCTGCCGCAGACTCTTCATCATACTGAAAGAGTATGCGGCAAGTCTGCGGCAAAACTAATTTGCATGTGAAAAAGATGACTGTCTGCGGCAGGTCTGCTGCAGATCTGCGGCAAGTCTGCCGCAGGAGTATGCGGCAGGCTCATTTCTTTCCTATGGGATATGTTAACATTGTATGTCACCTCCGAAACATATATGAAACACCTAATACCATGGTTTTATAGGTAATCTTATCTATGGGGCATGAAGGAAATGCTCTTGTAGCCACTCCACACTATCAAGTTAGTATTAATCTTTGACATTTTGCCTTAAAAGACTACAAATTTCTCAAACTTCGTAACATATTCAGGAAAAGCACAATTCCCAATACATTGTTAATGAACTTAAAATTGATATTAATGTGTTGACTGCTACCAAGCATTGGTTGCATTTGAATTTGAGGTATTGAAATCAGTCAATAATTGTTTTGAATGAAGGACCGATGCCTTTTTTTATGTAATTAATTATTTTGATTAGCAGCAGAAATGAGTGTTAACAATTTTGTCACCTCCGAAACACATCAGAAACATCCAGTTCTCAAAACTCCAACAAAAAAATTAAGCGTGTGAAATTTGTAAAACTTGCTGGTAATATAGCCCCCATCAAAGTGTTTTTGTGAATGAAGTTTGATCAGACCTACCTTTGGAAAAAATTGTGAAATTTTAAAAAAATGATGTCAAATCAGGATTTTTGACTTAATCGTGTTTATTATGACCCAAAACTGCAAAAATCGCAGTGCGTTCAACCCCAAAACAGTTTTAGTTATATTCTTCATGTATTTGCTAACACTATCAAGTCGATACAAAGAAGAAGAACTATATATTTTTTTGCACATAGCATGTTTTAAAAAATAGAGATTTTGCTCAAATTCACCTCTAGTGCCACCATCGTCGCAGTTGTACCCGTTAACATCAGAGATTAAGCTCTGAAACGTATTTTCCCCCAAAATATATGTATATTTTTAGATATATACAATGAAATGATAGCAAAATATAGAGTTTGAAATTTTGACCCTGAAAACCAAAAGTTACACCACTGATTGTGAAAATGACCATATAACCTTTTGGTATTAGATAGAGGCTACTCTTAACTTTCCATTGCTACCCAAATCATGAGCATTTTTTTTAAAAATGTTAAGATGAATTGCAACCGCCCCCTATGTAGACAATAATAATACACCAACCCATGACCCAAGTGTGTGAGCTCTAGGTAGCAGATCAACCGTGCAAAGGCACAAAAGAACTTCTTATATAGACACAAAGAATGTTGGTTTCAGTTTGCATTACCTCTTTACTTGCCGATTCTGTATCTTGAGGTTGAACTTGAAAAATATCTGCACTAGGTACCCAAGAGTTGTATCTGTATGAATGATAATAAACAATTTGGTGTTCGTAGCATCATCAAAGAGCACCACTTTGTGAAAGTAGAAAAACTAGAAATATCACTGAAGGTGATTATAAAACCCCGCGATCAATAAAACAGACCCCTATAAGATCTTTGACCTCAACCATTCTCATAAACAAACATGTGATATTACCCACTTATTATTTGTTCCAAATCTGAAGAAAATTCATGCAGAAATAAAGAACAAAGCAAAAGTAACATGCAATACGACCAAAACCACCTTATAGGTCGCAAGAATTTATATGTTGCTTTTATGTGTTTACTGAAACTAATTTAGATATTGCAAGCTTTTTAGTGATTACCAAACACTTGTAGTTTACTAAAGTATAAAGTTAAATACCAAGTTAGAAGAAGAGCTATTAATGCTTTCCTTCCATTATCTCTGATGTTTTATTTGCAACTTATTGGTTGTTTTGAGGTGACAGGACAGACAGGTCACAAATATCCCACAATTCTTGGAATACACAAAAGTATTAACCCATTCACTTTGGTGAATTTTTAAAGAAACAAGGTGATGCGCGGAACACTTGTGTCGCCTAATGTAGCGGTCATTATCGTCTAAAGCTTGCCTCAGGGGTTGTTCTGACCAAATTTGGTGGCCATAGGGCATCGTTTACCTTATTTGACCTCATTTGACCTCTGTTGACCTTTGTCAAGGTCATCATCATCTAAAGCTTGCCCAAGGTGTTCTTCTGACCAAGTTTGGTGGCCATAGGGCATAGTATAGTATTAATGACTGCTTTGAGAGAAATAGTTGTTTGTATACGCTCAAGGGAAGGTTAGAATTTTGCTATTACCCGAGGCGTGCCGAGGGCAATAGCCCAATTGTAACCTTCCAGAGAGCGTATAAAAACAACTATTTCTTGAATATTAAAGCAGTCATTAATACTTTTATATGCCGAAAAAAAATAGACTAAAAAATAAAAAAATAAAAAATAAAAAAAACTTTTGTCGAAGATGGGATTCGATCTCTTGCGTACAAAAGGTGATGTAACTAAAATCAGCGCCTTAAACCGCTCGGCCAGCGCGCTCTGTCACCATATATAGCAGTTTTCTCTAATATATACATTAAAATGGATTGAAAACGGCTTTGCGTGGTGCATGCTTCGCCGCTGCTCCATTAAACGGGCCCTTCTTTTACTTTTGCAATGCATATTGGCACGAACTTAGATCAAGATCTATCGGCAGATGTTGTTTTTTTGTTTTTGGAAGTTTATTTTCGTCTTCATGTCAAACAATGCAAGATAAAATTGTCGGTAAGATCGATCGAGATTCAATTGTATTGAAATTACCGACCAATTCTTCGCACACGTACGGTATCCGATCGCTCAGACCATTTTTTACCATGTAAACCTATGGGGTAACCATGGAGACTGAACTATTTTCCCGGTAACCATGGTTATTGGGATTTTAGAACTGTTTTAACCATGGTTACTGGGAATTTACTGGTATTCCATCCTTAGTATTTAGCAGTTTAGTTGGTTATTAAGCAAGTGAACTATAATGCATCAAGACATAAAGCATGATGCGCCGTTAGCTTTCGAACAGTGCAAGTAACTGTCTGTTTGGCTTTCTATTTGGATATTTATTGTATCTATACCTTTATTGTATAACTTTCAAACATGATCAGTTTTGGTACTCGCATGAACCTCTGAAGCATGTATATTTATATATATATTATTATATAAATAAGTAGATTAAGACTTTGATGTGAAAGGGTTTAGCAACTCCGAACTCCAGAAAGTGAGGAGACTGGACCTAAGATGTAGATAGAGGAATCTGTGGTCTGTCCACCATGGACCTACCTAGAATATTGACATAGGGTAGTCTAATAGACCCATTTAGTATATTCTGTTGTATTGTACATAGTCTTTCTTGTATTAATAGAACTTGAGTTCAGAATAGTGATTCAGAGTGCCTGGAAAGTAGACTAACTAGGAAGACTAGTAGTTGAGCTTGTGCAAGTTGATTTATATGATTATTGGATCAAGCTTCCTCCCATGAAGATAGTTGTAAAAGACTGCTTTGTTTTTATAATACTTTAGAGGGTTTTACATGGTTCTCTTTATATTTTCCTCTCCATATTTGTAGTGAATAGAATATGTTTGTTCCAGTTTGGTCAATTTGTATAGATTGTTATTAGAGTAGTCATTACTTGTATAGTTTGTTATTAGAGTAGTCATTTTGATGTGATGATTTAAAGTGTCATTAGCACTTTTGAGATTCAGTTTAGTAGTTTGTAAAACTACACTTCAAGGTATTTCATATAGTTAGTTGTTGGTTTTATTGGATGATATTATAGAAATATGTATTAAATAATCCTTGATTATTTAAGAGAGTTTACTTGGATACCGTTTGATAATAATAGTACAACTTCTTTATGAGTATGTATGCTCATGAGAGCATAAGGATAGATCAAGGAAAAGTCATGGTTTATATGAACATGGTATCTTTAATATAAACATGATCCGGGTTAGTTCTCGGGTTTGTATATAATGTATCTTGTAATTTGTTAGCGTATAGAATACATTCACAGGTAGTATTTGGCAACTTCAAAGGGACACCCTTAAGGATGAAATTGTTAATAAGTGTGATGTACAAGATGTTTGATATTAATTGTTATGGTTATGTATCCATGAGGATAAAGACACGGAAAACATTATAATTCTAGAAGGTTTGTTCTTACAATATTGCTATTGTATGATGATTTCTGTTATTCATTGATATTTATTATGGAGATAATAAATGTGTGATTCTACATTTTGAGTGAGCACTGAGTACACCAACTGACTTGTTTCTCCTCATCTTTGATTATTTCCAGTTATTTACAGTAACCATCCCTACACGCCATAGGGGTGTAACATAGAGGCTTTAAAAAGAGACCAATATAACATGATATTATTCAATCTTACCAAAACTATACACCAGCTTTAAAATCCACTTTACATCTAAATGTTGGTTTTCTGAAAGCTCACCTGTTGCTCCAATTGGCCCATTTCACAAGGCACTGTACTTGTCCCTGAAAACAAAAAGTGGAAAGAAAGCAATGCATGTAGTGCATGAGCTGATCAATTCTAGCAATAAACTTGAGAATTCCTGCACAGTAATATTATTTTTTGTAGTCTCATATTGGTTGAGTAACGATTTGATATCTGATATCAAATGCAACCTTCAGAAACTTTAGTTCTTAAGTCAAAGTCTTTGACACTGAATTTCAAGGGCGGCGAAGTGGATTTTATTATCATTATTATTTTATTTTTTTGGAGGGGGGGGGGCTGGGGGGGCAAGACAAAAAAGGGCACTCAAATGTCGAAAAGGGAATTGAAGGGACATTGCACCAGTAGGGGCAATTTTTTAAGTTGGAATTTTTTGGGCAAATGCCCCCCCCCCCCCCCCCCCCCCCCCTCCCCGTGTTGCGCCGCACGTGGTGAATTTCTTATGTATATTTCTTTATTTCATGGTCCACCAGTGTGCAGGAAATTGTACCGGTATAAACCCGGCATCATCGGCCAGGCACAAGTGGACCGACTGGCTGGATTTAGGCCTAGTTTATAGACCACCCTATACTGCATATGTCCTAAACGGTTTTGAGATGATGAGTATACCTATGTCTTGGTTTTGCAATTTACCTCATATTTTCTACTTTTAAGAACTTTTTCCACAGTGTAGACATCCTCCTTGACCTTATCCATGTCTGGATTCTGTGATTCTGCAGTAGACTCTAGGCCTATAAAAGAAAAACAAATAAATATTGTTAATAAATAATCAAGATAAAGTGTATCACATACATGAGTGGCACATAATCTTCTCTAGTAAATTGTACCATGCAATTAGAATAAGATACTTTGGCATTTTCATTTGTTTGCTGGCCCGACAGTAATTTTGATGCCCCAAGGCCATCAAGCCTGTGCTAATTTCAAATGTTTTGCCTACAACAATTCAATTTAATCATTATTACCAATGCTGTAAGTCATAGCCTATATAGGCCTACTCCACACAACTAAAATACACTAATATCACTAGGGTTCTATATTTATTAATTTCCGATATGTTACCATGACTCATTATTCAAGCAATTAAAAACATAACAAATTATGGATTACTAACCAGCAAAAACATATTAACTTCATTTTGCTCGATTCATGTAATTCCAATGTTTAGCATTTAATTAATTGGTAGATTCTTCTAGGTCTAGAAGAAGAAGAAGAAAAAGAAGATGAAGAAGAAGAAGAAAAAGAAGATGAAGAAGAAGAAGAATAAATGATAGATCTAGGAAATCTAAAATCTAGAGCTATGTTGCTGCATGACACGACAGAGCTGTGCAGTGATACTATCCCTGAGTTTAAAGTTCTTATCTCAAGTCCTGAGATATGGTGAGAACGAGCTCAATACATGGAAGGGACCGCTTAATTGTGATCCGTGACCTTTGGCCTTTATACTCAAAAATCTAATCAGATCATCAGATCATTTAATCTTGGGTCATGGTCAGCGATTTGTATTCAATTTTTCCCCAAAAGTACTCAATATTGATGCCTCTAATTTACTGGCAGGGTCTTTAGAATTTCAGTTCTGTGATGGTCAGTCGGGAAAGTGCCTTTTTTTTTGGGACCTAACATAGATCTTATAAACTAACCTTCCTTAGGGGCATCAGGTGGCTCACTTTCTTGTGCTGTAGTTTCTTTATCTTGTCCTGCTGGTTTTCCTCCTGCTGTAAGTTGTTCAGCAGCAGACTGTGTCTGTATTGTAAATGGTAGTACCAAGACACACATGTACACATGAACAATTAGGCACAATAATTAAGTAATCTCACGGTTAAGCATTTATTCAAGAATGCCTTTATCATCAGCAAGGATTATCTAAAAAAAAAAAATTCATAATGCTTCTTTACTCCAAAAATTTGACAGGAAAATTAACATCACAATTATTAAATGCATTTGTGACCAACTAAAAACAATTGATGGGGGTTAAATTGATGGGGGTTATGTCCAGACTTCAATTCAGTAGCTTTATACTGAAATCAGATATGCACTTATGCAAAAGCACAACAATAAACAATTTAGGCCTACTGGAGATTAGGCCTACTCCAGTGTCTTAAGATAAAGAAGAACAAAAAAAACAACAACAAAATATGTCATGAAAATTGCAACAGTTTGAAACAATTTCTTGAGACCATTATAGAGTCGAGTGAGAAATTAAAGAATTGGTGTTTTCAGCAAAACATGGTCCAAGTTTTTGAGTGGCCTGAAACATAAAAAGAGAAAAAAAAGACTGGGCTGATGATACACTAAATTTTTTGTCATTTGTAGATTTGACATTCTCAATTTCAAGTTGTTCATTTAAGATTTTGTATAGATGGACAATATCAGCACTAAAATGTCAAATTTTCCATTAAAAAGTGTGCTAAACTTTCCATTGCTACCCAAATGATGAGCATTTTTTTTTAAATGTTAAGATGAATTGCAACCGCCCCCTATGTAGACAATAATAATACACCAACCCATGACCCAAGTGTGTGAGCTCTAGGTAGCAGATCAACCGTGCAAAGGCACAAAAGAACTTCTTATATAGACACAAAGAATGTTGGTTTCGGTTTGCATTACCTCTTTACTTGCCGATTCTGTATCTTGAGGTTGAACTTGAAAAATATCTGCACTAGGTACCCAAGAGTTGTATCTGTATGAATGATAATAAACAATTTGGTATTCGTAGCATCATCAAAGAGTACCACTTTGTGAAAGTAGGAAAAACTAGAAATATCACTGAAGGTGATTATAATACCCCGCGATCAATAAAACAGACCCCTAGAAGATCTTTGACCTCAAGCATTCTCATCAACAAACATGAAGTATTACCCACTTATTTATTTGTTCCAAATCTGAAGAAAATTCATGCAGAAATAAAGAACTGAGCCAAAGTAAGATGCAATATGACCAAAACCACCTTATATTATAAGTTGCAAAAATTCATATGTGGCTTATATGTGTTTCCTGAAACTAATTTAGATATTGCAAGCTTTTTAGTGATTACCAAACACTTGTAGTTTACTATACTAAAGTATAAAGTTAAATACCAAGTTAGAAGAAGAGCTATTAATGCTTTCCTTCCATTTTCTCTGATGTTTTATTTGTGACTTATTGGTGGTTTTGAGGTGATCCCAATTCTTGGAATACACAAAAGTATTAAACCTTTTCACTTTGGTGAATTTTTAAAGAAAAAATGATATTACCCAACAAATCAGCATAACAACGTTCCCACGCTTGTTTTTATGGTCACAGATTTCAATAAAATCAATGAAATTCGAAATATTTTATATTGAATTTGATGCACGATCTATTTTAAAACTATGGCATTAGTATTAGATTTAAAATAAATAACCTAGGACACACACACACACACTTCTTTTTTATGTCATTGTCCTAAATTTTGTTGAATAGCCCATATTATTACATTTCTAAATCTGAATTGTAAGAGAGGAGGATGAATAAGAGCTATTATTAAAATCCACTTTACATCTAAATGTTGGTTTTCAGAAAGCTCACCTGTTGCTCCAATTGGCCCATTTCACAAGGCACTGTACTTGTCCCTGAAAGCAAAAAGTGGAAAGCAATGCATGTAGTGCATGAGCTGATCAATTCTAGCAATAAACTTGAGAATTCCTGCACGGTAATATTATTTTTTGTAGTTTCATATTGGTTGAGTAACGATTTGATATCTGATATCAAATGCAACCTTCAGAAACTTTAGTTCTTAAGCCAAAGTCTTTAACACTGAATTTCAAGGGCGGCGGAGTGGATTTTATTATCATTATTTTTATTTTTTTTTTTGGGGGGGGGGGGGCAAAGACAAAAAAGGGCACTCAAATGTCGAAAAGGGCATTGAAGGGACATTGCACCAGTAGGGGCAATTTTTTAAGTTGCAATTTTTTGGGCAAACCCCCCCCCCCCTCCCCGTGTTGCGCCGCACGTGGTGAATTTCTTGTGTATATTTCTTTATTTCATGGTCCACCTGTGTGCAAGAAATTGTACCGGTATAAACCGGGCATCATCGGCCAGGCTCCAGTGGACCGACTGGCTGGATTTAGGCCTAGTTTATAGACCACCCTATACTGCATATGTCCTAAACGGTTTTCAAATGATGATTATACCTATGCCTTGGTTTTGCAATTTACCTTGTATTTTCTACTTTTAAGAACTTTTTCCACAGTGAAGACATCCTCCTTGACCTTATCCATGTCTGAATTCGGTGATTCTGCAGTAGACTCTAGGCCTATAAAAGAAAAACAAATAAATATTGTTAATAAATAATCAAGATCAAGTGTATCACATACATGAGTGGCACATAATCTTCTCTAGTAAATTGTACCATGCAATTTGAATAAGATACTTTGGCATTTTCATTTGTTTGCTGGCCCGACAGTAATTTTGGTGCCCCAAGGCCATCGAGCCTGTGCTAATTTCAAGTGTTTTGCCTACAACAATTCAATATAATCATTATTACCAATGCTGGTCATAGTTTAACTGCACACAACTAAAATACACTAATATCACTAGGGTTCTATATTTATTGATTTCCGATATGTTACCATGACTCATTATTCAAGCAATTAAAAACATAACAAATTATGGATTACTAATACTAACCAGCAAAAACATATTAACTTCATTTTGCTCGATTCATGTAATTCCAATGTTTAGCATTTAATTAATTGCCATGACCCACAGGTCTTCCTTCCCACACTACACCTCTTCAACTCCATCAAGGTCAGGATAAGAAAATCAAAAGGAAACATAGATCTAGACCAAAGTATAAATTAAGAATGTACAACAGAAAGTCGGCAACACTTTTGCCAAGTTTTGGTGCAATAAAACATGTAACATATGTTTGGATCAGTCGGCAATAGAGTATATACCATCCAAACTATTAATTTCATACTATTAATAGGCCTATAATAGGCCTAGATCTAGATCTATATCTAAAGATCTAGATCTATACTAGATCTAACAGTTATACCTAGCTATATCTCTCTAAAGTTAGATCTAGATCTAAGTTAGATAGAGATCTAAATAAATGTTGTTATAGAAAAAGTTTATAAAAATATGAAGTGTGTGGATGCAAGACTCTCTGGAAGAGCAGATCCATAATTGACTTGAAATGAGACTAGATCTAGGCCTAGACCTACCATGTTAAAATGAAAAAGAAATAAGAAATAGACTTCTAGATCTAGATTTAAGTTAGTCCCTAAATAAATAACTAAATCTAGAACTAGATCTAGACTTAACGTTAGATCTAACTTTTGAGTTTTGTTATAGGTCTAACGTTAGACTCCCTAGATTAGATCTAACGTTAGAGAGTCTAACTTGCTACTTAGATCTATCTGCCATCAATTGCAAAGAAAACAACAACAACAACAAATCAGCCGTAGGCCTAACGTTAGGTCTAGACTCTAACAAAAAAGTTAGACTAGATCTAGATCTAAGTTAGATCTAGCTAGACTAGATATGATGTGTGTCTTTCGCCATAAAGGTTTCTCTGCCATGGGGGTGTTATGCACTATTGCTATTGGAGACCAATTTGGATAGCCTAGACTACGTAAATGTGATCTTTTGATGGGCTGATTAGATTTTTGTTTCATGATTTCTATTGGATGAGAAGAATGACATTGTTATCTTTCATTTCATACTAAACTGTCTAACGTATAGTTAACGTTAACTTAACATTAACAAGTTAGACTTAGACCTAGGTGACTAGATCTAGTCTAACTTTAATTTTTAACTGTTAAAAGTTAGATCTAACGTTTAACTTAGAGTCTATTTCATGATTTCATCCCAAGATCAGGGATAGAAAATCTAGTAGTGGAAGGCACATCCTATCCTAACACCCAGTTAGGCCTAGAACTAGACTCTATCTATGTTATTTTAATCGTGAAAAATTAAGTTTGCTTTTTGAAACTCTTCTCATTGAATCTCATGATTTTGCCAGGCATTGGCATTGTTTGATGTTGACTTGATTCTTGAATTTTGAAAAGTGAAACTGAAACAAAATCAGGTCTAACTTTAGTAGAATCTAACGTTAGGATCTAACTTAGATCTAGATGATGATCTGTGTTGTAGACTCTAGATAGTTCTACGAGTTTGCTTACCTTAACTTTGATTTCACCACTGGGAGAAGATGCCATTTCATACACGGCTCAGCACTCAAAATTTTGTTTTACACCAAGAAGGCAGAGTACAGGAGTAGATCGCCGTATCCATCCAGCTAGCGGCCCGGCGGCCCGGGGGTGTCGCCTAGCTAGCTACTGGTGGCTGGCGCCTGGTACCGGCGCGGTATTTTGTGTACGTACGTACGTACGTGTATGATCAAGTATACTGCGCACGCGCACCAGTAATAGAAATAATAAAGTTTGCTAGAAATTGGAATCGACCCATGAAAAGGGGTGTTTTTTACAAGCTTTTCATAAAAATTTACTCCCAAAGTATGTGTTTTACCAAGATGTGTGTGTTTCAGGTCCACGAATCAGTGGTGTAGTAGATAATTTAAATATAATCCGTATTTATGGGTGAAAATACCGAAAACTGCTCTTCCCTATACAGGTCCCTTTCTAATCACCCCTAATATAAACCCCTAAATAGTTTGGTCCACCTATGGTAAAAAAAAATGGACTAGCCTTCTAAATTTGCACACGATGTTGCCTCTGTATTGGCGGGAAGACAGCCTGCCAATAAGGACCTGCCTAACGGTCATTAAATGCCTGAAATAAACTTGAGAAACGATAGGGGGAAGTGATTATTTCCCCTCTTGGTTGTTTTCTCCCTATGATACTGTTTCTAACCACATATTTTCCCCGTATAGTAGATTGTAGGAGAATAATAATAATAATAATAATAATAATAATAATGATAATAATGATAGTAATGATAATACTATTAATAATACTACTAATAATAATAAAGATAGTAACAATAATTATATTAATAGTAATACTAATGTTAGAACACCAAATGTAATTCACTATCAGCTTGAAGGTATCTTCTCATCAAATCGAGAGCCCTTCACTTTTTCCTGGTTAGTGAGCAAAAATGAAATAGCCGCTCTAGATGCTCCGTGTGCATGCAATTTGATATGCAGGTACGTGCTGTTAACTTTGTTATGTTATTTTAATAAATCTATCAACTTGATTCTCATAAGAAAACACAACTAATAATCATGTCAACTATAATCAACACAAGAGATATTAGCAAAATATTCGTAAAATATATATCAATTAAATGATTTATTTTGTTTCGTAAGCTCAGTGGCAACTCCACACGAATACACTCATTAATATAATAAGTAAATGGATTTTGATTTGTATCTATTTAAACACTGCATTTTGTCCGATTACAATGATTTAATTTGTTATCACATTACATAAATAAATGAGTGGGATATGCATACCCAGCGTGTATTTAATATGTCTGGTCTACATTTGTTATTAACGGTATAATTCATGTTGATAATTCCTGCAGGATTAAATATTTCCAGATAATGTTTTCTTTTTTTACAGACACGATTAGTTACTTTCACATACTTATTTTCAGTTCCAGTGCTATTACCTGTTTCAATATCACCGGTAGTGAACCTGCGAAAAAGACGCGAATGTTTCCACCAGAGAAAAGCAAATATCGCCATAACACCAATTACAAGGATGACGAATATTGGTACAACTGTGAGGAAAGGAATACATGGCAAATAAGTGTGGAATCGAATTTGTATGAAAGTAGATGCAAATGTAATTAATAACAGTGTTACGGTCATATATCGTCTGTCAACACAATTATGTGTTTACAATAATCTCATGCTGTTTTTAAATATTTGAAATAGTATATTCATAGTGTAATATTACATTCCCTTCTCACAAATGTCCTTTAATAATTGTATAACGTAAAAAGCGTGATGTTGATTTTTTAATGAATTTGTTTTTATAATATCGAGTGAATTATTTCGATTATACACTATTTGTGTTTTGCCATTATGTTTATATTTTTGTTCAGTTTGAGACAGAATTCGAAACCTTCCAAATGCATTTTTAAAGGTAAAAGTTAATACGTCAAGCGACATCAAATTTAAGTATGTAACTGTAACTGAAAGGGTTTCGTTCAAAGACACATGATGCAAACTGTTGATAATGTGCTCGACATAAGTGTTTCCATTTTTGTTAATGGATATTTACAAACCTTTGACATTGACTTGTATAGTATACTTCACTTTAATTACCCCATATGGTATCCAAATGTAATAAAAGTTACATTTATTATGAATGAAAATATTTGTTTTAGAATTACCAATTTTGGCCGCTCCTTTACTAGTAGTTATGTCCATGGTTACCGCATTTGTTGAAGATGGAGCAGGTATTCCTCCACTGGCTCTGGTTGTTGAAATCATGGGTGAGTTAACTAATATCGTCGCAGCTCTCTGTTTTTTGGATCCAGGAATGTCTGACGCAACGCAGATGTATGACATTTTACTGGCTGAAGCTTTAATGGATATTGATTTGTTTTTTGTCCCATCACCATTTGTTACTTCAGTACTTCCAATGTCCGTCATCTGTTGAGACCCATGCAGAAAGAACAAGTCTAGGTCAGGATAGAAACTTGTAGCTGAGCAAGTGATTTTGATGGAATCATTTGTTGAAATACTACAAACTTGTGTAGAATCGTTGGCACATTGCTTGATGACTGGGTAGGGTTCTTCTGGGGTAGCTGCAAAAAAAAAATCGATAACAATGGTTTGTAGCTCCTTAATTATGAGATTTGTACAAACTAATAAATTGTTGTCATACTTTAAATTGCTTTATTAAAAATTACAACACTAGTACTGTATTTCCCACAACATGTCCATTCCCGGAGATGGTTTTAACCCAGTTGCCCTAAGTGGCTGAAAGCATTCGAGGAAAGACTTTAAACCAGGTTCTATTTACTACACATTGGAGGAGAGTGACAAATGTAGATTAATGTCGTACCAAATGACATTAGTACCTGGCTAGAATTTGAACAGCGAACTTGGTTACGAACAGTCCGGAAAAGTTTCTACTAGACTACAAGAACTCCAACACATTGAAAACGATCTGTACTTTGCTTTCCTCCATTTCCCTAACTTTCACTGTTGCCTGCTCAATGGCCAATAAACAAAATTATTGGGATGACTGGGGGATATAATTTACAACATATTCAGTGTTTGTTAATAATCTTAGTTTTAAAATATTACTACTGTGTGTAAGGTAGTTCCAATTAAATTGCGATTCGCTCTTTATGACATCCCAAACACACATAGGTTTAATACGAAAAGAAAGCCTCCCCCCCCCCCCCCCCCCGAAAAATGACCTGCCCAAGGGCAAAAGAACAACCAAAATATGTTTAGTCTCTTTTAGATCGTATGTGGAAAAGTCATGAACTTTGTCAGATTTGGTGAATCTACTCACAAAATACTCTGATATCCGTGAAGTTATGAATCAGTATCCCCCTGTAGCTTGATACTCTACATATGTATCGTCCTTGTTCTGCTATGCTGACTTCCTTGATGAGCAATGACCGGTTTGCATTCATCTCCATGATCTTACATGGTCTTTTACCTTCACATAATCCTGTCACATCATCGGTTGGAATCCATGAAACAAGGTTTGGTGCTGTACTTGGGTCATCTCCTTTCTTCCAGTAAACAGCCAAAGGTGTCCCTCGAAACTGACATGTCAGGATAACGCTGTCTCCAATTCTTACAGTTTTGTGTAAATCAGTGTATACTACGTCATCCGGTACATCGCCAATAACACCTGAATAAATGAATGTATCGGTAACAAATTCATCTTCAATCATTTTCAAACATTTTATATTTGTTTAGGCCTGATATCAACCATGCAAGGTGTTACACATATTTCCCTAGCTAAATATATGCTACCAATTTGGCTCTCATGCTTTTCGAAAGATCAATCTTAAAGGCAATGTTAGTAGCCAAAGTGCGTCACCTAATAAAATGTGCGAACATGACAATGATATATAACGTAATATGGACATAATTTGTATGGGATATACCATAGGGTATTGACTGAATTTGTGTTTTGAAAATAGTTTCGATTGTGTTCAGTCACCATTTGAGGAATTCCTTCATACCAGTATTCATTAAACACACGGGTGGAGGATGGTACACGTACATCAATATCTAAGCAAAGAAAACTAGCGCCGCACTGGTTCTCCAACAAGCATTCTTTTATTCCCAGTCAAATGTTTAAACTACTCGACTATTACACGTCTAGATTTCATAAACTACTGCATGAAAGTTTCCTCTCCTCTAAGATTCGATAAACTGATATTTGATGATAAGTGTTGGTTAATCAGCAATAGAAAAAAGTCAAAAGTCAAAATATTGACAATGCCGGACATTGTTATAAAAAAAACCCACCTGTTAAGAAACATGAAACAAGAGCAAAAAATACCCATCCTGAAAGGACCAGCCCCTTTCTACGAGCCGCCATCTTCGGTTGCAGATATCTTTGTGCGTTATATGCATCTCATGTTTGCTTTCGGAAATATGACTGTGTACTATCATTAAACAAATAACATATTTTCAAACGGTTGTATTTGTTCCCTGTAATTCTCTGATCGATGCACAGTTTAGCCTACACCACAATTGAATCTCATCGGCGGACTATGTAGCCTACTTCTACTAAATTTAAGCTCGACGCTGGTCTACATGCTCTCGTCACAAATCGGGTTTAACAAAGGAATTTAGTCTAAGGTCCAAGTTTTCATTTTGAGGTTCAGGTTTAAAAGAATATGTAAAAAAAAATTAAAAAAAGCCGGCCGGTGTGTTTTTAGCCCTGAGGGTATTCTGATAGTAATAGCTCAATATCGGTTTGAGCCTGGTGACAAGCTTAACCTTTGTTTGAAGATATTAGCTTCGGATGTGCCTAGTTAGGAACTTACATTGCACGAAGTTCATAAATGGTACCGTTAAACCATGTTAAAGAAAAATTGCTAAATGTATTGCAACATTTTATGGCATAAGCACTATTCACGTTACATTTGTTAACCTTAAATGCATGTTAAATGTCAGTGACTACGTTGAGAAATAGTACTTGAATTTAGTCATAGCTCTTTACAAATGGTGACTTGATGATTAAACATAGAATTAGCTCTCATCGAGTGCGTATCCTGCTGCACAAACCTGCCCCTTTTCACGCCTATGACATATGTCTAAGTGCTTTCTTTATCGATTAATCTTTTTAAATTAAATTAATATGTTTGGGAAAGCCGCGTCGAAACATGAACTTTGGACCCACAAGTTTGCCGTTCATAGATGTAAATTATTAACTTGATCAGATGACAAATATAATTTCATTGTGTATATTTGCCAAAGATCTGATTACGACAGAGGTATATGCTGCGTGTCTAAATATAATTAGACACTATGTAATATGACATAAAGCAAGATGATTTGTTTATCGTGTATAATTATCAATACATTTAGCGAAAAAAGAAAAATGAAAATCTTTATTTGTAAAACTGTTTATATTAACCGTCAATAAAAAACGATTAGATATAATGAAATTAAAAGAAAATTAGTATTACACCATCATCAGCTAAAGACCATATCGAAATACGAAAACTAGATAGATGAACTAAATATCAATTTGATGCTATTTTAGTGTCTGTCAGAAGAGTAAACGTTCTACTTGATATCTAAAGCTTTAAAAATCGAAAGTTTTCTTTCTAAATACTAACTACCGACTTGATGACACCAACCTATGTTGACTACTCATTTTCACAACTATTTTCATTAGTTAAGCTCATCTCCTCAGATATATATATGCGAGCCAGTCGGGTCCACATGTTATGTAGTCACAGTTACTACGGCGAAATTGACCCGTGTTGACCCGTAATCAGTCGGCAAACGGTCTTAGAGCTATTGCCTAAACTTGGAAGACCAAGAGAAGATTAGGAACAAATATATGTTGGAAATCATATGTTGACGATCCAAAGTCCACGCACTAGACTGTATTTTATGTAGTAAGGTACGGACCATTCGAACTGACAAGCAAGGCAGACAGAATGACAGAGTAAGGGTGCTCCCACATAATAACATACCTTTTTTTTTATATTACAAAAACGTATCCACAACAACAATAATTGTTTGTGAATGATTTTAAAATCTAATTGTACTAATATTTCTACTACGCAGGCGCGTACGCAGGGGGGGGGGGGGGGGTTACCCCCACCCCCTCAAATCTTTTTCATCAGTGTTCACTTCCCCCCCCCCCCCCCGGTAAATGAAATATCTACCGACACGATTTTCAACTTGGGGGGGGGGGCAGAAAAAGAAAAAAAAATGCTCACTACCCCTCCCCCCCCCCCCCCCCACCCCCCACTGAGCAAAATATCGGGCGGAACAATTTTCGAATTTCAGGGGCAAAAAATAAAAATATTTCTCACTACCCTAATTGATATATTTTGTAAATTATCATATCGATCCGGCCTTGATAGATATCGCAAATGCACTCCAACATTATACATTTGGGATTATATTTCTTCTTTTTTGAAAATTTAGGTTGAAGTATTGCCATCTAAACCTCTGAAGGCAATATTTAAACAACATTGAATGGATATTTTGCACCAAAACCTTTGAACCGCAATTTTACCACTATCAGTCTTTTCTTTTAATTGAATCCATGTACAAATTATAATTACAATTCAGTTTAAGTAAAATAATAGTCTTTAATATAATCCGTTATAATATACAACCAATTAAAACCCCTCTCGCAGATTCTCACACACACCCACTTACGCACACACGCGTGCACGTGCGCACACATTCACACACACACACACACGCACACACACACGCACACACACACGCACACACAAACGCACACTCTATCACATGCATTATGCTATTAATTTCATATCATGTCTTATTTTGAACTTGGGTCCACAGCTTTCTTCCTCTGTACACTTATGTACATGTATTCATAGATGTATTTTGTTGTTTATTGTTTAGGGCTGAGGGGGCGTCGCCTACATTTTCCGGACGGTGCTGATTGCGTGTCTTAGATGCTTGGTGAGATATTTTCAGACTTGAATGAAGTTTATAAAAAGTGTTTTGATTGCAAAGCATGTCTAGTTGAAAGGAGCACTATAACAAATAACAATTTGACTTGGGACGCACGCGTTTAAGTGTTAGTATATTAATGAATAATTAATCAACAATTAATTCCACATTTCTGAATATATAAAACAATGTATAACCCCTCAAACACACACCCCACACAACCAGCCAACACATGGACACACTCGTACACACAGACAAAGATTCACTGAGTCATTAACAGTTTGCCATTAATATAATTACAACTTTAATTACTAGGAATATCATATTTCAAAGTAAGCGGCACCAGCTCCCGATCTCTCTATAAAGCTACTGTACATGTACATACATGTTAGCTGTTCACTTTGTTTAGGGCTGAGGGGGCGTCGTATACATTGTCCAGACAGTGATGATTGAGTGTCCGAGAACTTTTATAAGAATTATTTCAGACGTCAATAATAATTATCTAAGTATTTTTTATTGTACAGCTTGTAGAGTAGAAAGGTGTACTATAACAACAAAAATGAACATGGGACCCACGCGAATATGTGTTATCAAATTAATGATTAATAGTCAGCTAATATTAAATTCGATGAGTCTCTACTTCATGAGATGAACTTGGAACTGACAGATATAAATCAAAGTAAATAGTGTTAAGTCAATCTCAAGTCGATTGTGGTTGTGTTTCGGACTCAGTACTAAAGCATTCTAAGGACTTTTTTCACCCTAGCGAAGTAGAGTGCACTCATTTAGTAGCTGCGTTATATGCATTTATCTCTTTACTGTTATAATCAATAAAATGATGCTCTTGCCTTTTTTTTTTTTAGGCGCGACGTTGTTTACCACGTCACTTCAACCGATTGCTTCTCTTTGTTACATGTATGTATGTGTTTGCTGAGTTCAATGTTCCAGTCTGTTCGGATGTATTACGAAATCTCATGTATAAGTTCATCCGGAGAGTAGATGTCTCTGAGAATGGTATTGTAAAGGTATTAGTGAACCCCACGTATAGTTGCCTTAGGTACACATCGGGCCTCCGGAAATCTTGACTTAATAGCCTGCTTACACCTTGGAATTGATCATATTTTGCATGATGTTACCAATGATTATCCAGCCTCTTATGGTTGCAGTATAGTCCTTAGTCAGTGTTGCTTGTTATAATATCTAGTTATCTATTATTAGTATATTAATTGTTCTAGTTAGTGAGCAGAGATTGTTACAATAAGTTACAACTTCACTTTGTTATACATATATTTATTTTAATATTGCAGTTACAGGTACAGCTTAAAGTTAGATTGCTATAGGCCTTCTGTTATCAATTGTACAGATACAGGTTAATTGTTACAGTTACTGTGTATATACGTAGTATAGTTTTAGTTTGTTATATTCTTTAGTATTTGTACGATTTATTGTTATTATACTCATCATGTTCATACTCCGCTATTTTCCCTATCTATATGTAACATGTGTTTTATGGACCACTGTCTTGTGCAGCTGAGTCTGAAATAATGTTCTGAATTGAATTGAATTGAATTGAATTGTTAAGTGCAGTTTGTGCGTGCGCTCGCACGTTTGTGTACAGGGGGGGGGGGGGGGGGGTGTGAGGAGGGACTTAGGGTGATGTAATTTATATTGATGATGTCATTTTATTATTGTTTTATCTTTATCTTGCCTTAAATGTACTATGACCAATTTGCAGGCCAAGAGGTGTGAATTTTGAAGACGTGAATTATATGTATTATAACAATATTGTCAATGTTTATTTCGGAACCTCTGACATCATTTGAGGCTACGTGCAAAGTACGATATCAATTGCCATGTTAAGCACGCTCCTGTTATTAGGTGTTCGTCAGGGCGTAAGAAATATATTAAATTAAGTTCTCCCCTGCTGAATTATCCTTGTCATGTATACTTAATACATTGTAGACTCGCTTCCAGTCGGAAAAGTTCATACTTGTTTTTACTGATATAACATTTAGGGGTTATAGTAGATTGTACTCGAATTTAGGTATTCATACTCTTTGCATCTGCCATTTTAATTCATTTATTTGGCTATATGCCATTCATATAATTCACATTGATATAGGTATCGTGGTCTAGTGGATTCGTCATCGGGATGTAGATCATATGGTTCGCGTTTCGGGTCTCGCCGCAGCACTAATGTCCTTTTGTAAGACATTAATCTACAATAGCCATTCCACATCAGCTGGTCTAGTTTATAATGGGTACCTAGTAGGAGTTTATTTCATAAATGCTTTTAACCTCAGGGTTAAATTCAGGGCAATACTACTAAATTGTATTGGGGCCTTGAGCATCCCCCGGGATGAATTTATGCGGTATGTACATGTATCTAGTATTATTATTGTTATATTGAACTGACCATGCTGACTGACAGAAATACTTCAATATTTGATATTAATCAAGTATATTTATAGTTGGAGGGCAAGACCTTGTAATTATCTGTGTATTGGCTGTGGTTTTTCAACTTTATTTAATATCAACACGATTCACCAATGATTAATCATGATAACAAATTACACATGGATAGTTTGTCAAAGTGTATTTTTATTTAGCTTGCAAAAATTCACACCGATACGCAACTATAATGACAATCACATTCATACTTCAATAGCATTGACATTATGACAGATGTACTCCTACAAAACAAAATAAGATTGACTAAAGAGAAGAAAAAAGAAATTACAAAGACTTTCACACATACTATGTCAACAGCAACGGCATCTCTACAAACTCGACACACTGTACAAAGCATTGTTTTTATAAAATGCGAATGCAGTTTGATATTAATCTTAAGCGCAGTTAATGTGAAAGCATTTCGAGGTAGAAGGGCTCTCACAAAATTGGATGCCTTTTCCAATATGAAATGTGTGCAAACGACGATATTTTCGACAAATCATTTCCAAAGCAAGGGAAACGTTGGGATAAGGTTAGGCCTTCTTCGTATAATTATATCATCCTATTTTTATTTATACAAAACAAATGATGAATTTGCCCCCTACCTACTATAAGTTCAGAACCAACAAATAACTGTTCCGCGCACGCTCTGTGACATGATATGGGTATCGTATTGAAAATCGGTCGCAGAGAATAATCTTTCAGAGGGATATTCACTGTAATTGAAATACTTAGCTTGCCTACATTCTCCTAAGCATCAATTCGTAAAATGCAACATTTCTTTTTCTTTCCGCAATAAAACAATTAAAAACAGTAAACACGGCCATGGTTATTTATATAACATCTCTATACTCCTACTCTTTAGATATGTACCGCCTGCAAATACTATTTCATTAATATTGGTAATGTTGGTTTCCTGAAAATTCTCATTGATAATTAGTAATACATTAACAACGACATTAACCAATACTACTATTACATGTATGACTAAAACAGCACTACTACATGTATGACTAAGACAACAACTACTACTACTACTACTACTATTATTACTTATCCTACTATTACTGCAAATACTAGTACTACTACTATTACAACTACTACTCTTCCTATTTGTGTAACTACACTAAAGGCCAATACAATTAATACCATTACTCCACCATAAGTAAATGCCCAAACTGTCATACTGTTCATTGACGGAGACGCTGTATTGATATTTTTTATTAAACGAATATTCTATGGAAATCTGTATGATCTGACGGTAACATTTAATTTATCATGGTTATATATAATAACAACACAGTATGTAACTATTTACACGCGAACACAGCTCACACACAACATACATACACACACGCGCACACATTCTTTTACATGTATTGCCACATCAATTCGATTGATTACAAAATGTATTGCATCTCAATTGCTATAATACAACATATCAAAGCAAACCTCAATTGCACTTAATATGTAAAGAGATTTCTTGATGAAATTAAGTTAAGTAATTATCAATACTTTTTCAATGTGTGCTTCAAAACCATATTTAAAAATCCCAAACAAATATGGGCATACATATAACTACAAACGTACATGTCCGTACAAAACTCATTGCTCAATATCATTCCTGAAATGTTTCAAACTGCAAAATCAATACAGGGCTTAACACGCAGAATAAATATGTATGCCTTAAGAATCATTTCCCACCAAATTACTAGAATTTACCATACAAACATTTTGATATAACCATAACTTCTCAAAACGATTGGATAAAGCGGCTCTGCGATAATGCCACTCTTATGAGGAATTATGACATACGTTTACTCGTATAGAATGAGGCAGAAAGGACCGTATCCACCGTGCAAGACACATTCACTGTTGGTCATAAAGGTGGAGAAAAAAATCAATTCTAATTTATGGAATGATTTTGACAATGATTTATTTCTAATAGATCTGGATAATAGTACACATTCTCTGATTTTATTGAATAATAATTGGCGAGTGTTTGTTTTGCGTGACCGCTAAAGCATGTGTATGATACTATGTTTACAAACTAGGGACCTACGTAATTAAGACATAACTGACAGTAATGACGATTAATGCCACACAAAAGGGCATTAATATGGCTGATCGACACAGTTTAGACCCTGGGGCCTCACAGTTAAGAGGCCATTGCTTTGCCACTGAACCATGGCTGCACGCAGCGGGGGCTAGGGTAGGGGGCAGCCCCTCACATGGCAAAAAAATGCAATCAATTATCAATAATTCATTGCATTTTCCACCGGTCCCCTACGGAAAACATTCCTCTGCACGGCCATGCATTCTGGTTCAAGGCATGGCCACCTTTATGACAAACAGTGTACATGTATTAATCACAGACCTTATGGCAGACAACTAGTAAGTGTTTTAGGACAGCTGCTGCTGCTGTTGTCGCTATAAAATAATTTCATATAACCCACATCGTAGTTATACTGACATATCTTTTTAAACAGTAACTCGAAATAGATTACATGCCATGTATTATTAAAACTTTAAAACAGCATTTTGACAAATGTATTACCATGATGAAGAACAAATATTGAGTTTAATGCTAATTGATGATCTTTTTCTGTTTAGCAACTATTGTTTTCGTTTACGACTGATGATCGGAGAAAAAGGAAATAATAGATGTCGTATCAGCAATTATAGGTAAGTGAACTAGATAATAACCACCCATAAGTTTGTATAGAGCCGTATCCTTTCAGATTGAATATCTCTTTAGCGATACACTTTGGGGAAGTGAAATTACAATGTATTCCAGATGGCATTAGATGAAACAGGCAATATTGTGAAACTGATTATTTTGAGTATGGAAGAACAAAAATCAGACCAAACTATTTGTAGGTTTCTTATGCGGCTTCCTGGCGTAGATAATGAGAGAGAGAATGAAAGAGAAAGAAATACAGAAAAAGAGATAAAAGAAGACAATCATTACATCGAGCTGGGCCCTGTATTACAAAGAGTTGATATCAATCGCAACTATGTACATAAGAGATGGTAGACTGCAAACTTGTGATTGATTTAGGGACTTGATATTGATTCGGATCAATATCAACTCTTTGTAAGACAGGGCCCTGGTGTGTACATGACGGCCTACTTATTTGCATGACACGTCAAAATAATGCAGAACTGAATCTCATTCTGGTATGTGCATGGTACGTGTTTACGATATATACATGTCATGAACGTTAATGTTCTCCAATACTATTATATTGATGTGACCAACACAAATACAGCTTTAATCCGAAACGTTCGCAATGATATTTTGTTCGTAGTTCCGAAACTTGTCAAAACAACTGGTTTTAACAATGAAAGTGAATTGGTTATAATCTTGATAACAAAAACTAGCGCATATCGATCGTAAAGCTCTAAATAATATATACAAAAATGACGTTTTGCTTCATCATGTATTTTAGTAACTAAAATACGATATCAAACAATTATGTAATAATGTTTCTACAACAGGACCATGTATAATCATATATATGGAAGAAAAAATACAACTGTTAGAGCTACATGAAAATAAACATATTTTTGTGAAGGATGGAGTGAGAAGGAGAGAAAGAGAGATAAATCGTAATGTAAGGTAGAGAATATTGCGAAACAAAATACAGGTGTACAACTTTTTAGTTTAAGGTTAATATTCCCAATGCTTTTATACAAATTGAAACCATACTTGGGTTATGTTCTTACACTTCATGGGGTTTTCAAATGATTGACTGGCAGTTTACGCTTTGCAAATTTTCAAAACGTTTGTATTAATATACATTTATGTAGAGGTTGACTCTCCTGAGCCAAATCTATGTGATTACCTTTAATTACCGTTAAATACTTGCGCGTCTTGCTTGCATTGTTATTAGATGAATTGGCTGTTTTTTCTTCGCTCCCTCTGTTCTTGTTATTTCTACTAGCTAGCCCCCTTTGTCGGCCAGAGCTTCTTTTTATTTTTCTTCTTCGACTTGAACTTTATTATCGTGTTTTGGATTTTTTACCCGTTGTCGTGTCTTCACTGTCATTCTTGTCCTCCAGTTCTGTCTCAGTTTGTTTGGCGGGCTCAGTTGACTTGCTGTGCTCGGATGGCTTTCCACGCCCTTCAGGCTTCTCATTATCGTCCTGCTCGTCCTGATTGTTTTGTTTAACATAGTTTTGGTCTTCTTTGTCTTGCTTCTTCTCCTTCTTTGGCTTGTCACGTGTTTTATGCTTCTCAGGATCGTCTTTCCTGCCCTGATTGTCTTGTTTGCCAGGCTTGTCATTCTTATCTTGCGTCTTCTTCTTGTTTGACTTGTCTCGTGGGCTAGGTATAAAACCTTTCAAATGAGAGTAAATGGGGAAATATATTTAGGAAATAAAATGCTGAGGTATTCAATATAGGCATATTAATAGGGAATTTTCCTGTAATAACAGCAATCAGATTCCCATGCAATATAAATGTGTTTTTTTTTACTTGTAGTTTGAAAGAACTGCGCAGACTTGGTCAAGGTAATGGGTTTAATGAAAATACGCTTTAAACTTATACATAAATTGGCAAGCACTGATCTAGTGATTCTGAGACCTAATATTTATATATAATGTACGTTATCATTAGGTTTAAAAAAGACAAGACGAACGAGTTTCATCTGTCATATTTTAAAAACTTGTGTAGATTATATTGTTGAACCCTATCAGTTAACACACAAACAGAGATAAATGTTGTAATGTTATGTTGGCCATTTACAATTTACAATTCGGATAACACAAGATTAGTGACGGGTTTCCTCAAAGGAAGTGAGCAGTAGAATTCGATGTGCTCTCTCAAAAGATGCTGGCGTCCCATAAAAAAACTTTGAAGGGTCTTCAAGTAGCTGTGTTCTGTATTCAAGTTTTTTCTAACAAAAAGAAAATCGACGAAAATAAGTTCATCAAAGTGGTCAGGTGTCGAGTTCATTCAAACTTAAGTGTTGAAACCTTTTTTTATGCTATGGAATAGTTTCATTTAGAGGTGAACTTGCCTCGGTGATTCTACGATTTCCACAGGGGCCGGTTTAATCATTGTTCTGTTATATTCATTTGTGTGTCAACTCTTTACGTTGACACCAATTTTTATGCTAAAATAAGATAAGAAAACGAGAAAAAAAGACCAACAGACATTTAATGAACAAACAAAAAAGAGACCAATGCACTGTTTCACGAAATCGACCAAAAATTCAGATTTACTGACATTGCATTAAAAGTTAAGACTTGTCGGCGAACTTGTACTTAATGATGTTTTTCGAAACACCTGGCTTGTTTAATGGACAACATTTTTTTTTAAACACGACAACGTTTGTTTTTATCGAATCCTCATTTTTCAATGATTTTTTTTTCTTACCTGTCATTATTTCAAGCGCAAACTGCTTGAACCCAGCCCTAAGGAGTTTATCACTTAGCTCTCTCCTCTCATCCTTGCTTAACGGCTTCTTCCTGATCTTTTCTTCCCAGGTTTCAAGGACTTGTCTGATGGAACTTTCTTCTGCAGACCAATTTTTAGCTACCGTCACGCCAAGAATCTGTGTTATCATGAGTATGATCACTGATTTGCACTCTCTAAAAGTATCTGTTTCAGTCTTTCCGCTTTCACCTACAAGTAAATAACAAATCACACCATACAATAACATATTTCCCGATGAAACTTAATACGAATTATCAAAAGGTAAGAAATCCGTCACTATTGCCCCTGTGTATTTATATCTTATATAGATACATAAGTCCGATTGCTTAACGAACACAATTTGGGTGCGTTTAATCGACTCTTTTTCACCCTAGAATCACGATATTTAAAGACGTTTAGTTTAAAACACGTTCCGTTCAAGCGATTTTTTCGTCGGTCGTAAAAATAAACGTGTTAAAAAACACAAACATGAAACGCTGAAAAAGATGCGTTTTGTATCATGATTTTGCAGAATCACGGTCGCTATAATTCGATTGAACGAACGGAGTTCTCAATAATGATTCTATGGCGTCATTTTCGTGGCCTGTTCCGGTTTGAGCAAAAACCGCGCGCCTGCTTTTCATGCAATTTGCATTCACTATACCATGCTCTTTATCGTGACCTGTTCCGTTATCTTATTCCTTGTTTTCCTTCTATCATTTTCTCTTTCTGTCTTTCCTTACGTTATTCTTTGTTTCTTCCTTCTATTCATATGTTATTTGTTTTCTTTTTCTATCACCTTTTCTTTCGTTATTCTTTGTTTTTATAAATCTATCACTTTCTCTTTTGTTATTCTTTGTTTTTTCCTTCTATCACCTTCTCTTATGTTATTCTTTGTTTTTATAATTCTATCATTTTCTCTCATGTTATTCTTTGTTTTAATAATTCTATCATTTTCTCTTTCTGTCTTTACTTGTGTTATTCTTTGTTTCTTCCTTCTATTCTTATGTTATTCTTATGTTTTTTTGCTTCTATCTCCTTTTCTTATGTTGTTCTTTGTTTTTATAAATCTATCACTTTCTATTTTGTTATTCTTTGTTTCTTCCTTCTATTTTTATGTTATTCTTTGTTTCTTCCTTCTATCACCTTCTCTTATGTTATTCTTTGTTTCTTCCTTCTATCACCTTCTCTTATGTTATTCTTTGTTTTAATCATTCTATCGCTCTCTCTTTCTGTCTTTCCTTATGTTATTCTTTGATTCTTCCTTCTATCACCTTCTCTTATGTTATTCTTTGTTTTCATCATTCTATCACTTTCTCTTTTGTTATTCTTTGTTTCTTCCTTCTCTTATGTTATTCTTTGTTTTCATCATTCTATCACTTTCTCTTTTGTTATTCTTTGTTTCTTCCTTCTAATCTTATGTTATTCTTTGTTTTTTCCTTCTATCAACTTTTCTTACGTAATTCTTTGTTTTAATCATTATATCACTTTATTTTTCTGTCTTTCCTTATGTTATTCTTTGTTTCTTCCTTCTATCACCTTCTCATTCTTTGTTTTATTATTGCGATCTATGCTCAAAACAGCAGTCGACAGTCGGCCGTAAATAATTCCAGAAAGCGCGCGCCGAAGTTGACCTATACTTCCTGGGTCAAACTGCGCAGTGTGATGCGCAGTGGCTGGGCTCGAGATGAGCAAGAATCAGCGATAATGGAAAATCGCTTGAACGCTCTCCCGCAGTGACCTTTTTTTGTAACGGCGTTTTCATTTGTGATTCTAGCTTTGAAAAATCGCTTGAACGCACCCTTAGTTAAAGCCTTTGCATTTTGATTCGTTTTTTTAAATAGTTCCAATTTGGGAGACATATCTTCTTTCTGTTTTTTTATTCTTTTTTTAGCACGCTGGCATACTACAGCCCATGGGTGTTCTTCAGAATGGTCGTGTATATTTACAAGGAAACATACATTATAGATTAACATGGTTTACATACAAAGTTAGAAGTTACAAATAGGTTAGAAGGCGAGAAATCCAAACAAGCCCTAATTTAGAAAAAGAAAACTAACAAAGAAAAAAATTAGTAGTAAAAAAATCAGTTGTTTTTTTTGCTATTAAAAGTCAAACATGAAATTACAAATATTATACAACTCCTTTTGAAAGCATATTAACTTGGAGGAATTGGAAGACTTTCTTCGATTTAAGTAATTTCATTTGCGTTCGACTCCCTTAGAATATAAGTATAACTGGCCACCAAATCTGAGACAAAACCTTGAAATATCTTGAAAGTTCAATACAGTCGCTAAGTCTTGTGTTTATTTTAAGAACATACATGTCGGTATAGGCCAGTTGATTAGGCTTTCCGGGTGATTATTCTAACTAAATTACTGAAAAACTTAAAGAAGTTTCATTGCTGTTAACATATCTGATCTTAGCAGTACTATTCATATGTTGGTTTAACGTTTGTCTGCACTTTATATTTGAAAAATAAGAACTCCACACATTTTTTCCATATTGTGAGTAGTTCTGAGGGGATCGAAAAATACGGCAAATGTTTGTTTTTTAAAGGAAGTTATTTCTTTATTTCGGACCTGACCCTCTTCATTTTCTAACACGTTCCGTACCACGTACAATTAAGCAACGAATATTTATACCATGATCACGTTTGAAATTTGCAGACGTGGAATCGGTGAAACCATCAGTGAGTTGCTCTCCAGTCATACATGTAGGCTGTCTCTCATCTTGATCATCTTTGGGACATGCTCTCTGAGATTGAGTGATGCCCTGCTCATCTTGCAACTTCTTTGAGTCTTTCAGACCGAGGATATTCTTGACCAGAGATAGCTCGAAAGACTCGATAGCAGTACTTATTGTACGAATGACCGCTGAACTCTCATTACCATCTTCACGGTATTGCCCTGGAAACACGTGGAATTTGAGTCAAAAATGAATGTTAATGATCAGAAAAGCTCCTGTAATTAACTTTGTATTAATAAAATTGGACGCACACTGTATTACTTATTTTAACCAGCAGAGGATACATACTGACGGATATGCCTATAATGTATTGTTTATGATGATTATCAGACAAAAGGTAACAATTAAATACCCCCTCCCCCTCTTTATAGTAGTCTATCTCATAAACTAGAGGACGCTCGGAAGTTTAGTGGTAGAGCAGTGGTCCCGTGGTCATAGGTTCTAAATCAAGTCAATTTCAAAGTAAGGCATTAATCCTCAATAATAAGTCCCCCAGAGAGGGCTTAAAGCCGTCGGTTACCTAGTTGCTTAGTAACAAACATGGCAGGGGCGGATCTAGGGGGAGGGGGTGTTCCGGCGGTTTAACCCCCCCCCTCCCCCCCCCCCCCCCCCCTTGGGCAGCCAAGTGAGAAGAAAAAAGGGGGGAGGGAAAACAATTAAAACGTTTTTTTTTTTAAAGTAAAAAAGTTGGCGCGATTCTTGGAAAAATCCTGGATCCGCCACAAGGTCACCCCCCCCCCCCCCTTTGGCAAAAAGTTACATCCACCCCTGGATGGTAATTAAAAACAATCACCAAACATCATCAACCTGTGAAAATTCATGCAAATAAGTTGAGGGTATGGATATACCTGAGAGGATAGCATCAGCCACTTTTGCCCCAAGGACGGAAAAGACGGCATCTGCCAGACATGTTCTTTGGTTGTACGATGGCGGATGAACCATGGCCTTCCAGTCTCTAAGCACGGTCTCTGTGTTACTGATATGACTCATTCCTAAGTTCCGTGATATCTTCACAAGTACGTCTTCTTCAACTCTTGCTCTTGAAGCTACAGCAAATTCGTCAGCAAAAGACGTGTCGTGACCTGGAAGATGATGAGTTACAACATTCGAAATGTAGATAGAATTGAGATTGTGGAATCAAATTCTGAACTAGTAAACTGGATTAATTCAAGCATTGTTTTATACTTCTCTTTTTTGCTTCTTTAATTCATCAAGACACTGATTACTGGTGAACCCCAAGCCAGGTTTACAACAAGAAAAGGGAATAGGACTTGGCAAGTAGCAAGAATGCAATATGACCCTTTGCTTACAGTCTTATGGTCTTGTGTTATCGCATTTGATTTACATGGACGATTCTGTCTGGCCACCAAGGTACTTTCCCCATCAATTAACATTCAAATTACCATATTCAAGTACTTGGGCAATGTCCTTGTATCCCGCTTTAGACAGAGCTTCACACACTTCCTTCCTGTCATTATTGTGGGTCTTGCTGAACTCCATCAATGCAGCAGTAGTTCCTTCATTGAGATGATCAGGAACATATTCGACTTTGTATTGCTTGAGCATTTCACCAGAAATACCCAGAGCCTCTGCTAACGGATACACATCTTCGAGGAAGAGCCGATACGCAACGTCAAGCAATTCACAGAGATACAAGTTGCTTCCCGATGTATATGGAATCAGGCCTAAAGATACAAACATCATTATTGAAGAATGTTTGGCAGTTACAATAACTTCATCCGTTGGATAAACACAATATAAATATATGTATATATATATTTATATAGCATTACAGAAAACAAAACTAAGTTGGTGAATTCCTCAAACAAAACTGGAAGAATATTATCCTTGCTTAAAGGGATCCGGTAACTTTGTCTCAGGTTCTGAAACAAAATCCTGGATTTAGCTCATGCTGCAATGATAATTATGAACCGTTAGGTCAGTCAGGAACCCCATGACTTGTACAAGCCGATCGTCTGTCTGATGATCAAGATATTTATGATTGGAATTTTTGAAAACCGTTTCCCCAATGTTTTTCATAGCACTACAGTCTAATGGGGAAAACAAGTATGGTAAAACCGGTCACTCAAAGATTTTTACTTTTTTGAGGCACTTCTTGATCATTTTGAAGCGCAATTCTGTTAGAGCTTCAATATTACACCATATCACAGACACTAATAATATGTAGGGCCGTGCATCTTAGATTTAACAATGTTAAACGATGCCTTAAATATACAATTATTTTGCCTAAACCTTGATTATTAGCTGGAAAATTAAAAAAATGATATTAACATGATATTTTGAACATAGGTAACAGGCTAAACGTTTGAAAGTATATTACCTTTAAATCCGGCAGATTTAAGCATTCTACGGAGTTTTTCCCTATAGTCTTGTTTCGGGTTTTTTGCCAACCACTCTTCAACAAATGCTCGAATCGTATTAAGTGGATCATCACTGTCGCCAAATAGTTTTCTAAGTTGAGGTGCAGAAAGATAAGTAGCGATCCGTTGAAACTCGTCTTCCATGAAATCACTCAGGTGGAAATTCGCCTTGCTGCCTACAAAATCGTTGTAAAACACACTGTGCTTATATACATACTAGAATGGTATGTGGTTTCATCATTAAGAATGGTTTAAAGGAAGTGTGTTGCAATTACATTTTGGCATTTATCTAATTTATGTGTCTTACTTAGAATGTGAATTATGATCTCATACATTCGTTGTTTCATAACAACATGTGATGTAGACACGAATAAATAAATGTGTGATTGATTGTTTCAAAATTCCGTTAATGTTTTTGTTCTACCATATCATTTAATTCGAAAAATATTCATTTATTCTTGTTGTGTATATATCTATATTGTATGCTACTATTACTTTCTAATAAAAGTTATTAGTATCCAGTTGTTAAGCAAAAGCAAATCTTGGTTAGGCACTCCTTTCTAGCTTGCCATCATAGATTTTTTTTTGTAATTACCAAATTTATGGAAATACCATACCTTTGGGATGAGCGGCTGAGTTTGTTCCCTTGTTTACACCCACGTGAATTTCAGGAATTACTTTCTGGAAGTGTCCTAAAGAAACAGATAGGATATAATCCGCATGAAATCAGTAGTATGGGATATTACACACAATTAGAAGCACGACAATCTGAAATCGCTATGTTTATTTCTGTCCATTTAATTCAAAGTGGTTATCATGTACAAGATAGGGAATGGATGCAATAATATTAGGTATTTATATATTTGTGTGTATGTGTGAGTATGCGTGTGTGACTGTTCATAATGCCGTGTCATTAAACAAAGATTGTTATACTGTGATGCATTTATTTACATTTCGATTAGCAACGAAGACAGAAGAAACTAGTACATTAACTACTAAAATGTTATGGCCATCAAACAAAATGATTACATTTGTGTTTAGAAAGTGGGCTCTTCAAGTAATCAGTACAAATATGAATTAATGTACAATATAAAATTCACACTTTTTACCTGTAAGATCTGGTCGGCCAATTCTTCCTACTGCCTCTTTGAGCCTCCATCTCTTCTCATAATTGCTGCATTCCACCTCTCCTATCCATTTAGTGATCATGGCCTCCGTGTTGAAAATGGTATCTTTGTTTGCTTCGTTGATCATGTTAATAGTATCCTCATTCTTGTCGATGTTTAAAAACGGCGCCATAGTTTGAATGTGTCTTCTCGTCAGACCGTCGACAAACCCTTCAACCTCGCTTTCAATGATATTTGCCATTAGTGCAAAAGGTACTAAAATTCAAAGAGTACAATAACATATAATTACGACGTGGTAATCTGAATTTAGAAATGCACTTTTACTCAAATATTCCTAAAAATCAATTCATATCAAGTAATCATACAAACGAACATCATTCATATGACCATGTTCTTAATGAAGTCCAGTAGAACTACATCGTTTCGGCTACAGAATAATTTATTATGTTATGATTAGTCAGATTTAGTTATGCCTCACTTCAGATCGAAAGGATATATTATGTAGTTTGAGTGCAATTAAACACCGCCAAAGTCATTCAACAATGGCTAACTATTCAGGTTGAAGCTTAAAAATATATCATATTTCATACAGGACAATTTAGTTGATATGTGATGTATATGGTAAGGAAACTTTAAAAGGAGATATCTTTTAATAAACACAATACGACGATAAATTATAACACTGGGAAATTAAACATATATACATTTACATATACATTTACAGTCATACAGGCTTAACTTTGAAAAATGATCTATCCACAGGTTTACACGCCGTCTTATCGAGAGCATGGCTGAGCAGGACAATGGGGTTTTCATCAAATCGTTGTTCTTGCTTCCACTTTACCAAATGCCCCATCGCATCTTTGATGATGTCTTTCATCCCTCGTGAGACATCCAAACATGTTTCTGAGTCGTTGAGGGTCAACTTTTGAAGGAATTTTCCTATCTTCTCTGGACCTTTTATCTGCCATACGATATGCTCTAAAGTCTGATCAGACACCGCAGTATTACTCTCCTCTCTGAGCTCTGGGTGGATATAACAAATAGTTGCAAAATGAGTGTTCCTTACTCGTTAGCATTGCAAGACATAATAATGGAAATTCTTATTACGATTTTTTGTTTAAATAAATGTTACAACATTTCGGTTAATCGAATATATAATATATTTCCTATCGATATGAACTTAAATATACCTTGTTGGTACCCCCATATTAGATAAAACAATGTTTATTTCATATATGTTATATAAATCCGCATATGAAACACACTGTTCGAACACGCATCCCTACTAAACCAATAACACACATACACACACACCCTCACATACACTTAACAAAATACGATTGCATTACATTAGGACATCATATACTGGATGAAAATACATTGTTTTAAAGGCATCATTTAACAATTTTAAATCTGATATGCACGGCCCTACGTGTTATCAGTGGCTTTGATGTGGTGTATGTATATAAGGCTTCCAAGTGGTACAATAAATCAGTGTATTCAATATCTTTAGCGCAGTCCCCGGATGACTGACCAATATTGTTTTCATATTGCTCAGTCATCCGGGAACATCAGCTATCGATAACGATATCATGGCGATATCACACGAAAATAAAGCAATATTTACCGAGGTAAGTCAAATGTTGTTAGTTTGCATGTCAGAGTAACATAGATGATACAAAAATATTGTATGGCTTTGTTTTCGTGTGATACAAGAATATATTGTTCTCGCTCAGACAATATTAGACTCGTCTTTGACTCGTCCAACTGTCATAGCTCGAGCAATATATTCTTGTATCACTCTCAAAACCATCCAACATTATATAAATATTGAAGCCCTACAAAAATTGGCCTTCAAAATGTTCATGAAGTGCCTAAAAAAAGTTTTTTTAAATAAGTGACCGGTTGTTACCATACTCGTTTCTCCAATAGACTGTAGCGTTATGAAAACCGTTAGGAAATCGAGAAAAAAAATCATGTAGATCTCCAATCATAAATATCTTAATAATCAGACAGACAATCGGCTTGTAAAAGTAATGGGGTTCCTGACTGACCTAAATGTTTATAGTTATCATTGCAGCATGAGCTAAATCCAGGATTTTGTTTCAGAATCTGAGACAGAGTTAAGTAAACTGTCAACTACAGCCTACCTTTCATTTCTCTCCATATTTTTTGGGAATTAGCTCTCTCGAGCGCATCACGTAATAGTTTTCCTTGACTGCTATTTGTGTTTGTTTCTTTCCAGGTACACAGAAGAAAATACATTTCTTCCTCTGTCAGTCCATCTCCTAGATTCAGGCCAAGTCTCTCGAGAGTGTCACGTGCCGCATCTTCATTTCCCGTCATCTTGCGGCTCATTGACCAGAGTTCATAATATGATACCATTCCTGCAAAAAGGCAAACGTAGAAATGACTAACTTTACCTGTCATGCCATGCATAGGCCAAACAAAGATGTTTTACCCTCCTAATTCCTCTTTGTCAATAACTTCTCTGCTTTAATAGGATTTTGAATCGATACTTTGATTTCATTGCAAATCTAAATATATGTTGTTGTTTTTTTAAAAGAGGATTTCTGGTTTGAGACCGTCACCACATATCCTCATCATTTGATTTGATTTATTCGAATACATTATATAAATACGTCTTCACTGTACATATCATTGAATTGTAAATACATACACACAGACCGCCTGTTTCCCTTTTGTTGTGCACTTAATTATGTTTTGTACCTACCTATACATATTTAATTTATTCCTGGAATGTTTTTTTTATGAGAAGTGGACAAATAAAATAAAAACGAAATTGTAAATGTTAGTCAAAGCTTCTTGGAGACGTCCAATCACAAGAAATGGGGGGGGGGGGGGTGGGGGTAATAATTATAAGGAGCACTGATTGAAGAATAGGGTACTCGACATAAAGGTATTGTGTAGAGTCGGTGTTTTTTTTAACCGGAGTGCCGCGGCAGCATGGGGAAAATTGAGCCTTATCCAACAAAAAAAGAAGATACTTTGGAATAACGTAGAGTTCCTGAAAAAAATTAATAGAAACTGGTAGACTATAAGTTTTCCTGAGGATATAGCATTTGTAATACAATAAAGTAACTTTTTTCCTCAGTCACGTCGCTCGCTCGCAGCAATTAAGATGTATATCGATTAGCAACGTAGTATGCGCTACATAAATGTGTCTATTATTGTAATTTAGAAAGATAATGACTTTAGGCAGTGAATTGCCTAAATGGGTCTATATTTGGGCAAAGATCTGCCCGAACATTTTTCTATTTGACAACGATGTGCTCGAATGTAAACTTTATTTTTATACATTGGAATTTCATTTTTTTTTCAACCTCTTTCGCTTCACTCACTCGCAACATTTAGGAACAGGATAATTAAGAACATCCTCATATTTGTATATCGAGGTGACCAAATATATGATTTCTAAATTCCTACATATTTGGCGACGAGGTGTCCTCATACATTGTTGTATATCCTTTATATTGATAAATACCTTACAAAAAAACCTTTTTACCATATCAAAACCCTAAACATCAAATTCCTCGCCCGGTGTGTGCCTGGAAATCTGCCGGATTTATTACTGTTATTGCTCTTTTTTGGATCATGGAAATCGAATCGATTTTTGTTTTTGAACAATTTCCCCACACTAGCACCCCGTAATTAAGATAAAGTAGTAACAGAGTTAAATATAATATGTTTAAGACATGAGATGGAAAAAAATATTTCAGCTTATTTATTACACCTACAATCCCAAGACAACAGTTTGCATAAATGATTAATTTGAGTATTCCATGCTAGTTTATAGTCAATAAAAAGACCTAGCAATTTAGTGCAGTTTATCTGGGTTAAGGGTATTAGCCATTAACCAGAACTTTTCCTGGTAGCTCAGATAAATGTATTGCTGAAAATCATAAAAATTAGTTTTATTCAAATTCATGGCAATTATTTAAATATATACAAGCTAAAGCATCCTGGCAATACAAAATACGTCAAAACCACTCCCACTTGATTTGTCCTCATCAAGAAGAAAACAAACACAAACAATATGCATGACTTTGGGAATAAAGCCAAAACCATGCAATTCGCAATGTTAATCCATGCGGTTCTTATTCAAAGAGAAGTAAATTCCTTATTTGTCTCTTTTCGTCTGGCCTATTCGAAAGAATATTAAAAGTAATAGTATTACTGGTATTAGCAAAATGACTTTTGCAACTAAACACTGGATTTCATTAAACATTCCTTTATATCATTTGTAAAATGTAATACTTGTATTAAACGATACTTTAGTATACATTGGAGCTTTGTCAACAGCAGATTGATTAATATACAACTTTTCATACCGTGCGCAAGAAAATAAAACTGAAATACCCCTGGCAGGAGCTTCAATTCAAATGTTATATATTAATGCCTAACTCAGATCTTACCAGCGAAAAAAGTCCTGCCAACTTGAGAGCATCCAGATCTTTCTAAAGCAAGGCTTAGTGCAGCATTAGGGTTTTCCGTGAACGGGCCGTTTCTCCATCTCCTCAATAACTCCGTGGCTTCACCAATGGGGTCATTTCCCGCTTCGTGTAGATCAATGTTTTCAGCTTGTTCTGGGATCAGGTTACGAAGGAACTTTTGGAGTTTCGGGGGACTTTGAATGTCTAGTAGTATCTGATCCAATGTCACTTGTGACACTTTTACATCTGTCCTTTGTCGCTGTTCTGTTAAAAGCAATCGCAGTGTTTTAATTGAACAAAATACTACTTGAACGGGTAGAAAAAACATATCTCAAAAATAAAATATTGAATTCATTTGTTAGAGCTTAGTGAATATCGATTATTTTGATCGGTATACTGTATAGGTTACACAAGTTCTTAACAGCCATGACAACGTGCTTCTTTTAAACGATTTATCATAGATATTCCAAGATGAAGTTGCGAGATCCAGTAGTAATGAACTTGATATAAATCACCACGAATAACATTTGCAGGCACAAACCCTAACAGTCGTTACGCGTAAACGTGTCTGCAATATGAGAGTAGGCATTTCTACGTAGTGACACGGCTGCTCATGTCACAGCTAGAGACTGTCAGAGTTAGGCTATGCTCATGGCTTTAGCAATTATGGTAAAATGTGGAATTATAATCCGTGCCTGCAGACTACCTGCATGCCACCCTGTGTATTATCAAACAAAGAGATAATTTGAATAATTGATATGTTTGTAGGTATCCTGCAATGTATGACTTAAACGTTGACGTCATTTTCAGGTATTTGTATTTTACTGAAGCGATTGAATTTCATGATTACTTAATTTGGGCACTATGCATGCACAGCGCAGATTATTCAATCATACATAATATTTTCTTTTTTATATATTATACTCTTCCCTGCGTTAATACAAACATTATTGATTTCCATTAAAACATGATTATGATAGAGTTATTAAGCTACATTCGATTTAAAATGTAAGCTATCAATATACGTCTCAATCCCAATAATTTCAACAGAGACAACGGATTCGATAACCCCGAATTTTAGGCCCGGTCACACATAGACGACGCATGGGGGATGCACGGCCGGCACATTGAAAATTTGCGATTTTGACCTGTGCGTTGTCGTGCACCCAACTTTTGTCGAAGCTACAGCGAGCTGACACCAAGTTCATAGCTTGTTGCTAGCGCGCTGATCGCATACAGGGCGCATACAGTGCGTATACAGACCGTATACAGAGCGCACACGTTCAAAAATTCCACGAATGCACAGTGTGTTGCTAGCGCGCTGTTGTTCTCGCCCGGAAGGCGAGCCGAGCCGAAGGCCCGTTGATTGGCTGAGCACCCGTGTGCTTCGATCAATAGGCCTTGTCCGTTGGTTCTAATTATTTGACACCCGGTCCACCCGGTCCAGCCGTAGAGTATAAAACACACTTGCTTACAATATATTTTATCACCTGACGAAGTGTAGCAGCGGCACACGAAACGTCGTGATCTTTTAGATCCCTTGTTGACCATACATTGCGAGAAAAAACGAATGTCCCTCGCGATATTATTTTCGGTACTATATCCGCAATGAGTAATATATTTAGGATAATTATCTAGTTAACTTAAACATTTAATTACCCTCCGGAGCCAATAACCAAAATACTCTGCTGTTACATTAGGCTCCTTCATATACACATTTCTAGTTTGACTTATTGTGCCCAATATACAGCTACAGCTATATCCAAATTAAATTTGCTCATTTGACTGGATAATGTTTATTAGATCATGAAGAAAATACAAACCACAGAGATCCGTCCATCTTCTTTCCAAATATGCACTTTTCATAGCAGATTGCAAGAGTTGTACGTGTTGTTCTTTTCTAGTTCCATCCTTCCATTTACAAAGAAGTTCATATATATCTGGTGCTGGCAATTTGTCGTTGACACATTTGATGCCTAGGTTAAGAAGGACTTGGTATATTTTATTCATATCACCGCTTGGAGTGTCATAGGCGAGCGAACACAGTTCAAAGAAGGATATAGCTCCTGAAAAAGGATTAATTAAAAACCGATGCAATGAGGGAGTTCACTTTAATGTAGTCGTTACACTACACACCATACTACGTCGTGAATAGGATCGTGATTCAAAATGTACTAAGACGTTTATGTTCAGGTGTGTTTGTGTTATTTTGTTTTGTTTTACTCCGAGATCAATTCAGATCTTTCTCCTTTCTTGATAAAATGTTTTAAAAAATCCTTTTCCGATTATTCCCCCTCCCTAACAATATTTTGTAGGGTACTTGGTACCACTTATACAAAGCGTTCTTTCACCCCACACCAAATGCATTCAACCATTTATTGAAAGAACTGGTATCTTACATTTTCGAATAGTGCACATATTGTGTTAACCCTAAACATTTATAATAAACATACATTTTATTTGAATAAAAACTTACCAGCAATCGTTGCTTTTTTCACCATTGGAGTTCTTTCTTCAAGATCAATTGTTTTTGCACCATTGCGACCTAAGGAAATTTATGAACAATAATCAAATGCAATAGAGCGGTAGGAAGATAAAAACCATAACTGTTGTTGACTATAAGCTAGGGGATATCTTCTTATCAAATCGTGATCCTTTACTCTTCTGGGCTTGTGAGCATTGCCCTCCTTGCAGATCTATTCGCTTTTGTTTATTAGAAAAAAGATGAAATCTTCTAAAAATCATTCTAAAAGTATCGGTCGTAAAACAAAACTTTGATTTGGAAAAGTTAATTTATTAAAACAACAACAACGCAAACAAAATAACCTCTCTAGATGGCTCCGTGTGCATTCAACGAAATATGTAGGTGAGTGTTGTTAGCTTATTCATGTTATTATAATACATCTATCAACTGGCTTCTCATATAAAGAAAACACAACTAAAAATCATGTCATACTATATTTAACGCAAGAGATACTAGCAAAATATTTTAAAACATATATCAATTAAATGATATATTTTGTTTTGTAAGGTCAGTGGGAACTCCACACGAAAACACTCATTAATGCAATAAGTAAACAGATTTTGATTTGTATGTACTCAAACCCTGCATTTCGTCCGATTAAAATCATGTAATTTTTTATCACATTCCATAAATAAATAAGTGGGATATGCGTATCAAGTGTGTATTGAACAATTCTGGTTTACGTTTGTTATAAACGTTATTATTCATGTTGATAATTTATGCAGGATTAAATATTTTCAGATAATGTTTTCTTTTTTTACAGACACGATTAGTTACTTTCACATACTTATTTTCGTTTCCAGTGCTATTACCTGTTTCAACGTCACCGGTAGTGAACCTGAGAAAAAGACCCGGATGTTTCCACCAGAGAAAAGCAAATATCACCACAGCTCCAATTACAAGGATGACGAATATTGGTACAACTGTGAGGAAGGGAATACATGGCAAATAAGTGAAGAATCGAGTATAGTTTGTATGGCAGTAGATGCAAATGTAATTGATATTACAGTTTTGCGCCCATATATCGTCTGTCAAATTCAGTGAGCACGATTATGTGGTTACAATAATCTCATGCTGTTTAAGATATCAAAACTAAGGATACTCAAAGTGAGGTTACACTCCCTTCTAAAAAATGTCCTCAATTGTATTACACACAAAACGTGATGATGATTTTGGTATTAATCGTTATTTGAAATAACCGAGTGGTATTTGTTCGATTAATTACTATTCGTGATTTGCCATTGGGTATATCTTTTTTTAAATTCTGAGACGGAATTAAAAACCTTTCAAATGCATCTAAATGTAAAAGTTGTTACGTCGAAAGACATCGAATTTGTAATAGTCAACAAGATTTTACTTGGCAAAGCTGCTTGAAAATCTGATTATGTATTGTACTAACATGTATTCTTTCTTTTGTACCGAAATGTTGTGTGTAACTACCTGAATGTGAAAACGATTTGTATAGGATTGATAACAATAAAAATTAAATATTACCGATTTTGGCCGCTCGGTTACCAGTACTAATTTTCGTCGTTGCTGTATTTGATGTGAATGGAGTGGGTGATCTTTCATTCGCTGTAGTTGTTGGAATTGCAGTAGATGATTCCACGAATATCGTTGCAGCTCTCTGGTCTTTTGATCCAGTAATACCTGACGCCACACAGACGTAGGGGGTTTTACTGGCGAAAGCTACAATGGAAATCGACGTGTTCTTTGTCTCATCAATGTTAGAATTTTCACTGGTTATTATGTCGGTCATCTTCTGAGAGCCATGTAGGAAGAACAGATCTAGCTCCGGGTAGTAATTTGTAGCCGAGCAGGTTATGCTGATGGTTGCGTTGGTCAGTATCCTGCAAGGGTTTGTTGAATTGTAGCCAGATGATTCCTTCTCGGCACACTCATCAATGACTGGATAGGGTTCTTTCGGAGGAGCTTTAAGTTAATGATATGCACAATAACAAGCACCTTATAATTCCAATAATCATCATCAATTATAAATCCGTTGATGCTACTATCCTAGTAATAATTATTCACATTTTCTTTGAATTTATACCTAGTATTTATTTGTGTAAAGGTAAATGTATTTTCAGGTTTAATTGTAATAACATTCTCATTCTGTAAAAGCAACCATGATAAATAATAAAACGCTGAAAAATTACGTACAGATTTGTTGAGTATTTACTTGTTTCTGCATTTGTTTCTAGTGCATATGTCAGAGATTAAAGTTAAAGGATACAGCAAATAGAATGCCGTGGTCAGCTTGCACACCCATACTCACACTCATCAACACACCAACACAACACTGGACTAACAAGCACACTACATTGGACCTCACATAACGACAATATGCACATTTGGATAGGTTAAACTTAGGAAATCTTAGAAGTTGTCCAACAGGTAGTGATTTTTGCAGCGTTTAGGGTGGATCTACGAAATTTGAACACTTCTTCTGAATCATGCTAATGCGTACTATTCAAACTCAACTAAAAAATAGTACCAGAATACTACGGCATTTTTAGCCACTTTCAATAAGAGGTTATAGTTATTTTGTAAGAATTAATGGCCAACTATTGATATTGGAAATCGTCTACAAAAATAAAGTGCAAAACACAATAACGTTGACTTTCTCTGCCTCTTATGCAATTTATTGTGTACATTGTTTTGTATCAATACAGACATTACAACGAAATCCAAACCGGTTGATCGATAGAAATGAAATGTAGGTTTGAATTAAGAACTCATATTTCTGTAATAATAATGCCTTACCATACATCTTTACATCGGTGTAGTTGTAAAGGATAATTCCAAGATAATTTAAAACCTGGCATATATATCGACCTTGGTCTGCTATCCGAGCATCTGCGATGACTAGAGAGTAATCATCCGCCATGTGACAAGCTTTGTTGTTAACACATGACCCAGAGATCTGTTCCCTGTCAACCCACGTGATGAGGTCAGCTCCGCTGTCCGGGTCATCTCCTTTCTTCCAGTAGACGGCAACGGGGGCTCCATAAAAATCGCAAGTTAGAACCATCTCTTTCCCTTTTTGGACTGTTTTATGTAGTTCCGTGTAAACGACACCGTCAGGAACATCTCCTGCAGCACCTACAGCAAATATTTAATAATAATGAATAATTTCTGTAAAAAAGCAGCAAAGTGAAAAATAATTATAAAGAAGAAGATGATGATAATGATACAAATAATAATAATAATGATAATAATTCAATGCAATTCCATTCAATTGCTTTTTATTCCACTTTAATAGAAGTTGCACATCAAATACAATTAGAAATACAATTCATGTTCAGTAACATAATATATAAGGAAAAGGGGGGAACTAAGTAAAGCAGAAGCTTGTTTGTTAACAAGTTCCCTCAGTACATTATCATAATCAAACTGTGAACATAAATGAAAAGTAAGAAAAATTTGCATTGTACAAAACTGATAAAACCCCACGCACATCCATGCATACAATCAATCACACATGGATAAGGAGGGGGTCAGTCGGTTGGTGCCTGATACAAGTCAGTACCCTACTCATACATGTAAGCAGGTAAAGCGACAAAAGACTGACTTCGACCAACCACAAAAAGAGTGACGTGCCCTTGGAACAAATCTCATTTAAATAATAAACATTATATTAACTTCATGATTATAAATGGACAACAAGCTTGACTTACATTTGATTTTGAATGAGCTTAAATAACTGCATGGTGTAACATTCATGAAATTAATAACAAGAATAATAATAACAATAATGATAATACTAATAATACTAATAGTTATAATAACGAAATATGTAGTTGTACACAAAACAATGAAGAAATGTCATCAAGTAGATTATAAAATAAGCAGTTTGTTACAGATAACACAATTCCATGAGTTCTTAGCAAAAGAGGCTATATCCTAGTCACACTGCTGAACCGACTCCACACCAACCTAAAACCGACGAAATGTTTGTAATTTAGGGTATAATTTAATAGTTTCTTCGTTCTGTTGTCGGTTTTGTTTTGGTTTCCATGGTGCGACTGAGATTTCATCTAACAAAGCTATAACGCTCAATTTGTTTTATATTAGTGTTATTTGAAATGTATACTGAACAAACTACCCTATTCAAGCTACTGTTCTTAGATCCAAGGTTTGCCTTTTTATTTGAAAATGTGACCCTTGAGTGAGTTGGATGACACTTGTTTAGTTATTTTCAGATTGTCCGTACTTAGTAATAGTAAACAAAATAATACATTTACTATAGTATTCCACACTCGTCCCTATTATCTTTTGAAGCCGGTTCACCTAAGTTTATCTTCAACATTTATAACTCGTCATTATCATTGAACATAAATTAGTATATGATATGTGCTCATTTAAAGAGCTGTATTTGTAAGGTATAATATGTATGATAATGATGACGCAGAAGAAGAAATTAGATCGTTTGGAAGATATGTCCGTTAAAGTTGAGTCTTTTGTTTAGATCGATGTAAGTACAACTGCAATGAGAGGCCTACTGTTAGGGAAAAGTTGATTTTCTCAAACGACAATGATCCACATCAACATTTAAACAATAATTATACACACAATGGTGATCGGGCGTAAGTGCAATTATCCTCTAAACCATTCACACGTCCTCGGCTGTCGCTTCGTCAGTATCATACTGTTCCATAATTACCGCGTAAGGATAACCCCTACTATTGTTTAGAGGTCACCTTACTAATGTGTATTACTCGTATATGAATGGAATTTCCGTGTTCAACCGTGCACGACTCACTATGAAATTAAACCTAGCAATTAACCTAAGCCTCACCTCGAACCAAACTACAACCTTATCCCCATACCTATCCCCAAATAAAATTCATCGCCGGAGCAGACTAATAATCAGACCCCAGCGTACAATCTATCGATTACTAGTACGCCCCTTAAACTAATGCTCACCCATACTACGTTTAATGTTTACTCTATAAAAATCAAGCATGAAGACACAGTAGTTTTCGTTTGTCTTTATAGATTAGCATACGGGTATCCCGGTATCATGATACACCCTGTACCGTAATGCTCTGCAGTGCGTGCGGCAAAAGAGTTTGCTCGGGAGGCTTTCACGAAATAAAAATTATAGGGGTTTACAAACATAGGGCACAATATAAACATGTGTATATAAGTAAAACTTCTATTTTTCGTGTACTATTTACTACTTTTTACCTACTATGAAGCTTGCAAGTAGAAAACAGCTCACACATGCCGAGAGAAGCAGTCCTTTCCTTCGATCCTCCATGTTCACGTTCACGCGGTGAAAATGCGCGGTTGTAATATTGACTTATACTCAGAAGTTAATATTAACCACCGAAATGCCAAAGGTCTAATGATATTTGAATATTGTATTCTGATAAGCTTGAGTGCTATTTAGGGTCATAAACAGACATTCTCTGTTTAAACAAATAGGGATTTAATTGTTTGCAGTTGGCAGTTTAAATATTTGGTAATGATCTCGACTCTTTCAGTTTTCATGTCCCCCTTACTCGCTCTCGCTCGTTTTCTCTTCCTGTGCATTCATGATTCATTTCATTTCATTTCATTTATTTAACCAGTAAAAATGAAATGATCTCCATCTACGTTTGTCTCTCTCAAACATCCACTTTCTGGTTTTGCCCAAAGTATTTTGGCTTGCATATTTTAAACTACCATTTACAATGCTGGGAAAACCTATACAAAACGGTCAGTTTTTAGAAATTATATTTTCGGTACGTAAGACGCATGCGCCGTTTGTCGCTGCTCTACATGATTGCGACGAAATCATGTCATCCCCAAAACGGAATAATTCACCGGTGATTGAGAGCGAGCATTTACACTGCAAAAACGGGTAGAGTTTCTGCCGGTGTTAGTGGGTCGATGCCTACAATAAACCGACAAATCTCCGACATTTGAGAAAGAAACGACGATTTTTGCATTTAATATAGGTGCCTATTATTACTCAAGCGACTCCGACTCTTGTCAAAAAAAAATGCAGGAAACGAATTTGCATGTTTATACTCTTTGTTTACATTTAATAATCATTTTGCATATTCAGATATTGCTAGTTGCTACGCAAACGTAGAACGATGCTTGACGGCTCAAAATACGCATCTGCCAGTGTACGGCCGTAGGCGCTCTTTTAAATGTGTACATTAAATTGTTCTCGTAAGCAGAAGGGTTTTAGGGCCTAACCTTTCTAGTTCGTATGATACATCTACAGGGGCATTCAAATATATCAAAATTGTAAAGAAGTACCCAATTTTCAAGATTTCCTAAAACTTGGTATTACTTGTGATGTAAATGTACAGTACTGGTACTTGTGTTCATCATGATGAAAAGGAAAAGTGTATTAGTCTTCAGTGACTATAACACAAATTACCAAACGCTTTGACCGGGGGGAGGGGGGGGGGGGAGGTACTAATGTGTGAACAGTCATTTATTTTACTGACTAAAGTAGTAAAGCATACGCTTTATTAAGTGTTGGACTCATTGATGATAGATGTGGATAACAAGTTATACACTGGTGGCATCTACACCTTCAATCACAATTGTTATGATCCGTTTTCCAGACAAAAATTGCAAGCTAAATCACAGCTGTCTGTGTACCTGACTATTACTCTTTAAAAACAGAGAAGGGTCCTAACTCAAAAATATTACTCAGTTGCGCCGAATTGGTAAGCATGGGAAATGAATTTCTTATTTTCATTTCTGAATATATGAAAACAAGCTATAACCCCCGAACACACATCCCACACACCTACCAAATATACACACACACACTCACATTTAATAATTTGCCTTTAATGGCGTCTTATTTCGAGCCAAGCGGCGCCACTAGCTTCCTACCTTTATAAACTAATGTAATTTTTTTTACCTTCTTGCTGTTCACTTTTTTTTAGGTTTGAGGGGGCGTCGTATACATTGTCCAGACAGTGATGATTGAGTGTCTGAGAAGTTTGATAAGATATTTTCATACGTAAATAAGGATGATCTAATCATTTTGATTGTACAGCATGTAGAATAGAAGGGTCCACTATAAATAACAATAATTGAACTTGGGACACTCGCGTATAAGTGTTATCAAATTAATTATTACTAATCAGCAGGTAAAATTCGATAAGCCTCTACTTCATGGTATGAACTTGGAGCTGAGATATATAAATCAAAGATAAACCGGGTTATGATATATCAAGTAGAATGCGGTTGTGTATCAGTAATATAACATGCTAAGGATTTGTTTTCTTCCATCACCCTAGCGAAGTAGAGTATATAGTAGCGGTGCTTTATAAATCTAACATTTGACTGTCATCATCATTCAAATGTTGTTGTTGCATTTTTTGCCTCAACCTTCTCTTTCACCGCTGTTTACCACGTCACTGGTAAACGGGGCATTTCAGTACACTAACTGCAATATTCCATTCAAATATTTCAACCGATTGCTTTAGTAAGCACATGTATATATGTTAAAGCTGCTCAGGCGTTGGTATATAGAGGGCAGCACATGGACGTACGCAATAAAGGGACACTAGTACGCAAGAAAGCGTAATACCCTTTGGCTCAGTGTTATGTAGTGTTTGGGAGTGATCGGCAAGTTACCTACTTCACGAACGACTAGTATATACCCACGCTTGAGCAAATTTAAGTGCAGTTTGTTCGTGCGCGCGCGTGTGTTTATGGGAGGGGGACAGTGTAGAGGTGAGGCCATTTGTGTTGATGAAGTCACTTCATTATGGTATTATCTATTATGTACCTTTACTACATTTAGTAGTTGGTTAACTGCTTGCAACGAACCTACAAATAAATGTCAAAAGTTTCATGAACAGAATTGTAATGAAAAAGTAGGTCCATAATTAAAAGTAAATTTATATCTATAAATAGCTCTCGAAAAGGGTGAATTAAAAATTGATCAACGGAATATAGATCAATTATACCGGCTGTCTCTCTCTCTCTCTCCCTACCTCGTTTTCACCGTTATCAGATACGACCAAGTTCTTTCTTTATCGTTTTAATTTTTAAAGTCATAGTCATTCATATCTACATCTGCCATTCTCCACCCCGCTGTAGTCAATAGATACCGGGTATAAATGTATTCCTTAAATGCTTTTAGCACCTTACGGCTAAATTTAGTGTAATAACATTGCTTTGTATTTGCGCATTGCGCCTCTCCTAGGATGGGGGTGTGTACACCATAAATATATATATATATTACTATTACTAGCATCATTATTAGTATTGTTATTAGCATTATTATTTATATTATTTTTTTTTTAATAATTTTTATTATATTCCACATACTAAGAATCTTGCTCTACGATTGGTCAAAAGTAAAATCACGTGATGAAAGATAGTTCGCCCATTATTGATGGGAGAAGCAAAAAGTTCGTTACACTGTGTAGTTAGTACTACTATCTACACAGTGCAATGCACTTTCACTGAAGATAGAGGTACTATCTACACAGGGCAACGCTCTTTCACTGAAGATTATCCAAAAGCGCCCTAAAACAGGCGTAATTAAGCGCACATTACCAATGAGCGCAATTAAAACAAACACATGCGCGCACCGATGTTAATCGGGTCTATTCATAGTTACAGGATTTAGAAATCTTATTATCAAGGTAAAGGCTGTGGTTGATTACCGTTATTTACCAGCACCATGATTTACCTATGATTACGTATAAGATAGCAATGACACATGCATTGTTTGTCCAATTATGTTTTTATTTAGCTTTCAAAAGTTCACACCGATAAGCGAGAATGATTGAAGCTGCATTCAAACATCGATATAATTATGTCATTTATACTTCTACATAATGTATAAAAGGTAACCTTTGATTAAACATATGCGTACATTTTCCGAAGGCCTATTTATACAGCAACAATTAAAAAGCAACAACACATACATTAACAAAGAACGCTTCAAACAAATGTTCCAGGAAGAGACAAAGTACGGAACCTCACTACAGGATTAGTCAATTAAAAGCTGGTGCACTTGATATCAGATTTAATGACAAATCTACAATGCATGTTTCTATAATCAAATGTGAAATATAATTTGAATTCTAGTCGCTGCTGATTTGAAGGCATATCGACTAAACCCAACAGATTTAGAAACAAATCTTCGTTGAAAATCGCATTTCGACTACTGAATGTCAGAACTGTAGACCATATTTCATGTACACAATTCTGGAACGCATGAACTCCTCCTAATGTTTCCTTGCTGATTATATCTCTGATAAGCAGAGTTGAAAGGATAGGTGGTGGAAGGGGTTCTCAGAAAATTAGATGCCTCTTTTGAGTATAAAATGTGTACATGTACGTTAATTTTTTTGAATTATTCTAAAATTCTAGGACAGATTTACAAAGCAGGTAGGAACGTTCGGATCAGATGAGGTATTCTACGTATATTTCACCCTATTTCTATTAATTCAAGACAAATCCTAAAAATGCCCCATCTCTACATCCTGCTTCGAACAGAAATAACACTTCCGTGCACCCCCTGTGACATGATAGTTTTTTACCTCGTATTGAACCTGGTTTAAGGTACCAAGGAGTAACCTTTTAGTGGAGGAAATGATAACAAAAAATAATATCTTAAGATTTATATGTCAACAGCATTAAAGTGTAAAAGAGAATTTTCCCTATATTTATATGTTAAAATAACTTAAAACTTGAAACACTTCCAAGATTATGTCCATGGGGTCTGCAAACTCCTCCTCTTTGAATAATACAGCCTTCAATATCATATCCTAAATCTTACTCATTTTGGTCTCTAGACATATCGTGGATGTTTAGTAAACAAAATTGACCCACAATTGTTAAATCAACAACTACTACTACTACTACAACAACGTCAACAACAACAACCACTTCTACTACTAATCCTCTTTTTCCTTTTCGTATAAGTTTTACCAAGGCAAATGCAATTCAAACCATTACTACACGATACAAGTAAATGAATATACTTTTCTTCTCTACATTAACATGAACGCTGTACAGACATATCACACTAATAATGTAGGAAAAGTAAGATCAGACGTAACGTTTAGTCATCATCGTTACATATATTTGGCACAGGATATAACTAATTATACACACACACACAAACGCACACACACACACTCTCTCTCTCTCTCTCTCACACATATATTATGCCATTAATTTCATTATAGCCTAAATATCTAGGTACGTCTTATTTCGAACTAGGCGCCACCAACTTTCTTCCTCTGTACACTAATGTACATGTGTTTATATATGGATTTTGTGGATGTTTATTGTTTAGGGCTGAGGGGGCGTCGGCTACATTTTCCGGACGGTGCTCATTGCGTTTATTAGATGCTTGATGATTTATTTTCAGACGTTAATGAGGTTTATAAAAGTGTTTTGATTGTAAAACATGTCTAGTTGAATGACTTGTGTTAGTACATTAGTTAGTGTTAGTACATTAACAAATAATTAATCAACTTTTTTTTTTAAATTTCTGAATATATAACAAAATATATAACCCCCTCAAACACATAACTCACACACCAACCCAACACATGCACACACTTGTACACCCAAAATCATACACTGTGTCATTAACAGTTTGCCATTAATATAATTACAGCTTTAATTACTCGGTATATCATATTTCGAAGTAAGCGACACCAGCTCCCAACCTCTCTATAAAGCTACTGTACATGTACATACATGTTTGCTGTTCACTTTGTTTAGGGCTCAGGGGGCGTCATACACATTGTCCAGACGGTGAAGATTGAGTGTCCGAAAAGTTTGATAAACAAATTTCAGACGTCAATAAGAATTATCTTAGTATTTTTATTGTACAGCTTGTAGACTAGAAAGGTGTACTATAACAACACAAAATGAACATGGGACCCACGCGAATAAGTGTTATAAAATAAATAATTAATAGGCAGCTAATATTAAATTCGATAAGTCTCTACTTCATAAGATGAACTTGGAACTGACAGATATAAATTAAAGTAAACGGTGTTAAGTCAATATCAAGTAGATTGTGGTTGTGTGTCGGACTCAGTACTATAGCAGTCTAAGGACTTTTTTTAAGAGTACATTCATTTAGTAGCTGCGTTATATAAATTTATCTTTTTACTGTTGTAATCAATAAAATGATGTAATTGCCTTTTTTGGGCGACGTGTTTACCACGTCACTTCAACCGATTGCTTCTCTTTGTTACATGTAAATATGTTAAGTGCAGTTTGTGCGTGTGCTCGCACGTTTGTGTACAGGGGGGGGGGATTAGAAGGGGCTTAGGGGTGACGTAATTTGTATTGATGATGTCATATCATTATTGTTTTATCTTTATCTAGCCTTAAATGTACTATGACCAATTTGCAGGCCAAGAGGTGTGAATTTTGAAGACGTGAATTAAATGTATTATAATAATATTGTCAATGTTTATTTCGGAACCTCTGACATCATTTGAGGCTACGTACAAATACGATATCAATTGCCATGTTAAGCACGCTCCTTTCATTATGGGTTCGTCAGGGCGTTATAAATATATTAAATTCAGTCTTCCCCTGCTGAATTTTCCTTGTCACGTATACTTAATACATTGTAGACTCGCTTCCAGTAGGAAAAATTAATACAATTTTTACTGATATAACATTTAGGGATTATAGTAGATTGTACTCGAATTTTGGTATTCATACTCTTTGCATCTGCCATTTTAATTCATTTATTTTGCTATATGCCATTCATATGGTTCACAATGATAGAGGTATCGTGGTCTAATTTCTTTTTGTAAGACATTAATCTACAATAGCCATTCCACACCAGGAGTTTATTTCGTGAATGCTTTTAACCTCAGGGTTAAGCCTTGAGCATTCCCTAGGATGAAGATATGCGGTATGTACATGTATCTAGTATTATTGTTATATTGACTTGACAATGCTGACTGGCAGAAATAGTTCGATATTTGATATCAATCAGGTATATGCCTATTTATAGCTGGAGGGCAATTAAGACCTCAAAATATCTGTGCACTGGCTGTGGTTCCTAAACGGTATTTAATATCAACACGATTTACCCATGATTAATCATGATAACAAAATTACACATGGATAGTTTGTCAAATTGCATTTTTATTTAGCTTGCAAGAATTCACACCGATACGCAACTATAATGGCAATCACATTCCTACTTCAATAGCATTGGCATTATGACAGATATACTCCTACAAAACAAAATAAGATTGAGTAAAAAAAAAAAAAAAAAAAACGAAATTACGAAGACTTTCACACATACTATGACAACAGCAACGACATTCACAAAAACGTATCTCTACCAAATCGACACACTCTACAAAGCATTGTTTTTATAAAATGAGAATGTAGATTTATAACTATCTTAAGCGCAGGTAATGTGAAAGCATTTCGAGGTAGAAGGGCTCTCACAAAATGTGATGCCTTTTCCAATATGAAATGTGTGCAAACGACGATATTTTTTACAAATCATTTCCAAAGTTAGGGAAAGGTTGGGATAAGAGTAGGCCTTCTTCGTATAATTATATCATCCTATTTTTATTTATACAAAACAGATGATGAATTTGCCCCCTACCTACCATAAGCTCAGAACCAACAAACAACTGTTCCACGCACACTCTGTGACATGATATGCAAGTGGTACATGGGTATCGTATTGAAAATCGGTCGCAGAGAATAATCTTTCAGTGGGATATTCACTGTAATTGAAATACTTAGCTTGCCAACATTCTCCTAAGCATCAATTCGTAAAATGCAACATTTCTTTTTCTTTCCGCAATAAAACAATTAAAAACAGTAAACACAGCCATGGTTATTTATATAACATCTCTATACTCCTACTCTTCAGATATGTACCGCCTGCAATACTATTTCATGAATATTGGTAATGTTGGTCTCCTGAAAATTATCATGGATACTTTAGTAAAAACACTAACAACAACAATAACCAATACTACTCCTACTACATGTATGACTAAAACAGCATGAACAACAACAATTACTACTACTTCTACTTCGTATACTACTATTACTGCTACTACTAGTACTAGTACTACTACTACTACAACTACTACTCTTCATATTTTTATAACTACACTGAAGCCAATACAATTAATACCATTACTCCACCATGAGTAAATGCCCAAACTGTCGTACTGTTCATTTACAGAGACGCTGCATGGATATTTTTTATTAAACGAATATTTTATGAAAATCTGTATGATCTGACGTAACATTGTACTTATCATGGTTATATATAACAACAGCACAGTATGTAACCCCTTACACACGAACACAGCTCACAAACAACATACATACACACACGCACACATCCTGACTATATATATATATATATATATATATATATATATGTATAAAACATTAACAATGCAGTATTTCCTTTCACACATTTTACCGAATCAATTCGATTAATTGCAAAACATGATGCATCTCAATTGCTTTAATACAAAATATCAAATCATGGTAACCACAATTGCACTTAATAGGAAATGAGATTTGTTGATAAAATTATTATGTCAATATTAATACTTTTTCAATGTGTTCTGTTTGTTTGTTCTGTTTGTTTAAAGTAGTGCTTGCATTTCCATAATTTTATTAAACGAATTCGTTTTCACTGGCTGCCTGCCGTATCAATAAACGAAATTAACAAAAGACTTAACTCCGTTTCGTTGACAATCAGCCGTAGACGAGAGTCTTCATGCATGGCTGATTGTCAACGAAACGGAATAATAAGTCTTTTGTCGAATCTGGTTTTTGCTACGGCAGGCACCCAGTGAAAACGAATTCGTTGTTAAAATTATGAAAATGCAAGGGCTACTTTAAACAAACAGAACTTTGTTATTCCTCGTCCATTTTTCCTGATTGAGGTGTCATAATGAAAGGGCAGAAACTCAACTTTCTAGAAATGTGAATTTTTCTTCGAAATTCAGATACCGCCCGCCAAATGTCTTTTTGGTTTTCTTCCTTCAAATTGCTTTTAATCACTCATGCATGAAATATGCATCATCTGAGTAGCATCACATGAAAGAAGAGACTCTAAGCTTTCCAAATATGTATCATTCATTAATTATGGTTGTGATTAAGTTATGATAAAACATCGATACTTCTCGGTTTCGTTTTTTCTGGGACGCACTGTACATGTCATGAACGTTAATGTTCTCCAATTCTATTATATTGATGTGACCAACAAAAATACAGCTTTAATCCAAAACGTTCGCAATGACATTTTGTTCGTAGTTCCGAAACTTGTCAAAACAACTAGTTTTTAACAATGAAAATGAATTCGTTATAATCGTCGAGTTAATCTTTATAACGAAAACAAGCGCATATCGATCGTTAAAGCTCTAAATAATATATACAAAAATGACGTTTTGCTTCATCATGTATTTTAGTAACTAAAGTACGATATCAAACAATTATGTAATAATTTTTCTACAACAGGAACATGTATAATCATATATATGGAAGAAAAAAGACAACTGTTAGAGCTACATGAAAATAAACCTATTTTTGTGAAGGATGGAGTGAGAAGGAGAGAGAGAGCGATAAATCGTAATATAAGGTAGAGAATATTGCGAAACAAAATACAGGTGTACAACTTTTTAGTTTAAGGTTAATATTCCCAATGCTTTTATACAAATTGAAACCATATCGTCCCTGTTTTCACGAAGTGACGGTAGTGAGGAAAATCTGCATGCAAATTGTATGCGATTTTTATTCTCTACCGTCACTTTGTAAAAACAGGCACGATATTTTGGTTACGTTCTTACACTTTATGAGGTTTTCAAATGATTGACTGGCAGTTTACGCCTTGCAAATTTTCAAAATGTTTGTATTAATATACATTTATGTAGAGGTAGACTCTCCTGAGCCAAATCTATGTGATTACCTTTAATTACCGTTAAATACATGCGCGTCTTGCTTGGCTTGTTATTCGATGAGTTGGTCGGTTTCTTCCTCGGTCCCTCCGTCCTTATTTTTACTAGCCCGCCCTTTGTCGCCCAGAGCTTTATTTAATTTCTCTTCTTCGACTTGAACTTCATTGTCGTGTTTTGGATTTTCACTCGTTGTCGTGTGGTCACTGTCATTCGTGTGTTCCAGTTCTGTCTCAGTTTGGTTGCCGGGCTCAGTTAACTTGCTGTGCTCGGATGGCTTTCCACGCCCTTCATGCTTCTCACTATCGTCCTGCTCGTCCTGTTTTTGTTTAACATAGTTTTGGTCTTCTTTGTCTTGCTTCTTCTCCTTCTTTAGCTCGCCACGTCTTTCATGCTTCTCTGGATCGTCCCTTTTGTTCTGATTGTCTTGGTTGGCAGGCTTGTCATTCTTGTCTTGCATCTTCTCCTTCTTTGACTTGTTTCGCGGGCTTGGTATAAAACCTTGATATAAAACCAAATGAGAGTAAATAAGGAATTATATGTAGGAAATAAAATACTGAGGTATTTGATATAGGCATATCAAATATGGCATTTTCCTGTTATAACAGCAAACAGATTCCTATTCAATATAAATGGTTTTTGCTTTACATGTAGTTTGAAAGAAATGCGCAGACTTGGTCAAGGTAATGGCTTTGATGGAAATACGCTTTAAACTCATATATAAATTGGCAAGCACTGATCTAGTTATTCTAAAACCTAATATATAATATATTCTATCATTAGGATTCAAAAAGACAAGACGAATGCGTTTCATCTCTCATATTTTAAACACTTTTTTAGATTATATTGTTGAACCCTATCAGTATCAGTTAACATACAAGCAAAGATAAATGTTGTAATGTTATGTTGGCCATTTACAATTTACAATTCTGATAACACAAGATTAGTGACGGGTATGTCCTCAAAGGAAGTGAGTATTAGAATGGTATGTGCTCTCTCAAAAGATGCTGGCTTTCCATACAAAACTTCGAAGGGTCTTCAAGTAGCTGTGTTCTGTATTCATAAGTTTTTTCTAACAAAAAGAAAATCGACGAAAATAAGTTCATCAAAGTGGTCAGGTGTCTAGTGCATTCAAACTTAATTTTTGACACATTTTCCATGCTATGGGATAGTTTCCTTTAGGGGTGAACTGGCCTAGGTGATTAGACGATTTTTACAGGAGCCGGTTTATTCATTGTTCTGTTATATTCATTTGTGTGTCAACTCTTTACGTTGACACCAATTTTTATGATAATATAAGATAAGAAAACGAGAAAAAAGACCAACAGACATTTAATGAGCAAAAAAAAGACCAATGCACTGCTTCACGAAATCTACCACAAATTCAAATTTACTGAGTGACTGTACATGGCATTAAAAGTTAAGACTTGTCGGCGAACTTGTACTTAATGATGTTTTTCGGAAAACCTGGCTTGTTAAATGGAGAACAATTCTATTTTGTTTTAAACACAACAACGTTTGTTTTTATTGAATCCTCATTTTTCTTTTTTTTTTTCTTACCTGTCATTATTTCAAACGCAAATTGCTTGAAACCAGCCCTAAGGAGTTTATCACTCAGCTCTCTCCTCTCATCCTTGCTTAATGGCTTCTTCCTGATCTTTCCTTCCCAGGTTTCAAGGACTTGTCTGATGGAACTTTCTTCTGCAGACCAATTCTTAGCTACCGTTACGCCAAGATTCTGTGTTATCATGAGTACGATCAGTGATTTGTACTCTCTAAACATATCCGTTTCAGTCTTTCCGCTTTCACCTTTAATTAAATAACAAATCACACCATACAAAAACATATTTCCCGATGAAACTTAATACGAATTATCAAAAGGCAAAACAAATTATTTTAACACGCTGGCATAATTTAGCCCATGTCTGGTCTTCAGAATTGCCGTGTATATTTACAAGGACACATACATTTTATATTAACATGGTTTACATTCAAAGTTAAATAAAACATACAAATAGGAGAAGGCGGGAAATCCAATCAAGCCCGAATAAAAAAATAAAAAAACGAACAGAGAAAAAAATTAGAAGAAAAACAAATCAGTTGTTTTGTTTGATATTAAAAGTCAAACATGATATTACAAACATTGTACACTCCTTTTGAAAGCATAGTAAGTTGAAGGAATTGGAAGGCTTTCTTCGATTTAAGTTATTTCATGAAGATTACAATGAGTATTTCATTTGCGCACGACTCCTTTAGAATATAAGTATAATTGGCCACCAAATCTGAAACAAAGCCTTCAAATATCTTGAAAGATCAATACAGTCGCTAAGTCTTGTGTTTAATTGAAGAACATAGATGTCGGTATAGGCCTGTTGATTAGGCTTTCTGGGTGATTATTCTAACTGAATTACTGGAAAAAACGTATAGAAGTTTCATTGCTGTTTACATATCTGATCTTAGCAGTACTAATCATATGTTGGTTTAACGTTTGTCTGCACTTTAGATTTGAGAAAAAAAGAACTTCACACAATGTTTCCATGTTGTGAGTAGTTCTGAGGGGATCGACAAATACGGCAAATGTTTGTTTTTAAAGTAAGTTATTTCTTTATCTCGGACCTGTCCCTCTTCATTTTCTAACACGTTCCGTACCATGTACATGTAAGCAACAAATATTTATACCATGATCACGTTTGAAACTTGCAGACGTGGAATCGGTGAAACCATCAGTGAGTAGCTCTTCAGTCATACATGTAGGCTGTCTCTCATCTTGATCTTCTTGGGGACATGCTCCGTGAGATTGAGTGATGCCCTGCTTAACTTGCCTCTTCTTTAAGTCTTTCACACCGAGGATAATCTGGACCAGAGATAGCTCGAAAGACTCGATAGCAGTACCTATTGTATGAATGACCGCTGAACTCTCACTACCATCTTCACGGTATTGCCCTGCAAACACGGGGAATTTGATAAACAACTGAATGTTGATGATAAAACAAGCTCCTGTAATTCATTTTTAATTAATAACATTGGACGCATGCTGTATTAGATTGTTTAACCTTTATAATACTGACGGAGTTGCCTATAATGTATTATTTATGATGTTTATCAGACAAAATGTAACAAAATGAATACCCCTCCCCCTCTACATCATAGTCTCATGATCTCGTAAACTACAGGAGCCTAACAATTGTAGAGGTAGAGCAGTGGACTTCGTGGTTCTAGGTTATAAATCAAGTCAATGTCAAGGTAAGGCATTAATCCTCAATAATAAGTCCCCCAGAGAGGGATTAAAGCCGTCGATCACTTGGTTAATTAGTAAAAAAATACCCAAGCTTTCTTAGCGGTCTGGTAAAACAATCATCAAACATCATCAAACTGTGAATACTCATGCAAATAAGTTGATGGTATGTATTTACCTGAGAGGATAGCATCAGCCACTTCTGCCCCGAGGACGGGGAAGACAGCATCAGCCAGACATGTTCTTTCGTTGTACGATGGCGGATGGACCATGGCCTTCCAGTCTCTAAGCACCGTCTCTGTGTTACTGGTATGACTCATTCCTAAGTTCCGTGATATCTTCACAAAAACGTCTTCATCCATTCTTGCTCTTGAAGCTACAGAAAATTCGTCAGCAAAGGACGTCTCGTGACCTGGAAGATGACGAGTTACAACATTAACAAATGTAGATAGAATAGAGATTGTGGAATCAAATTCTGAATCATTATACTTGGTTAATTCAAGCATTGTTTATATATTTTTTTCTTTCAATTCATCATGTGTTTTGGTAAATAAATGAAAAAAAAAAATAAGACACTGATAACTGGTTAGCCGCAAGCCAGTCTTACAACATCTGCATAAAAAAAAAATCGCATGCAGTCACTGGGGTACTAGAGGAGGCACAATCGAATGGCAAGGGGAAAATGGAAGAGGACTTGGTAAGTGGTCACAATGCAATATGACCCTTTCCTTACAGTATCATGGTTTTGTTCACTCGTATTCCATTTACATGGACAAATCCATTTGGCCACCAACGTAACTTCCCCATCCATTAACATTCAAATTACCATATTCAAGTATTTGGGCAATGTCCTTGTATCCCGCCTTAGACAGTGCTTCACGCACTTTCCGCCTGTCATTATCGTTGGTCTCGCAGAACTTGATCAATGCAGCAGTAGTTCCTTGAGTGAGGTGATCGGGAGTGTAGTCAACTCTGTAATTCTTTAGTCTCTCACCAGAAATATCCAGAGCCTCTGCTAACGGATACACATCTTCGAGGAGGAGCCGAAAGGCAACGTCAAGTAGTTCATAGAGATATAAGTTGCTTCCCAAAGTATATGGAATCAGGCCTAAAGATACAAACGTCATTATTGAAGATTGTTTAGCAGTAACAATTACAAAATCCGTTGGATAAACACATTAACATTTGTATATATATATATATATATATATACATATATATATATATATATATATACATATTTGTGAGCAATTTTTTTCAACACAGAGTTGACAAAAGACCTAACTCCGTTTTGTTGACGATCAGACATGCATCAATTATCTCGTCTTCTTTGTGCATGACTGATCGTCAACGAAACGGAGTTAAGTCTTTTGTCAACTCCGTTTGTTGCTACGGCAGGCAGCTAGTGAAAACAAATTCGTTTAATCAAATTATGGAAATACAGGCATTACCTTAGACCAACATAACTTTGTCTTTCTGGCTCATTTTTCCTGAATGAGGTGTCATATGAAAGAGCAGAAAATGAACTTTCTAGAAATGTGATTTCCTCTTTGAAATTCAGATACCGCCCTAAAAATGACTTTTGTGTTCCCTCTCCTAAAATTTTTTTTAATCACTCATGCTTGGAATATTCATCATATGAGTTGCATCAACTGAAAGAGAGGGATCTAAGCCTTACGAATATGTGTCATTTATTAATTATAATTGTGATTAAGCTTTGATAAAACATAGATAATTCTCGGTTTCGCTTTTTCTGGGACGCACTGTATATAAAGTTGGATAATTCTTTAAACCAAACTTGAAGGATATTATCCTTGCTTAATGAACGAATATTTTCCTAAACTTCGTGTATTAGCTGGGAAATTAAACATATGTATTAACATAATATTTGGAACATAGGTAGCAGGTTAAAAGTTCGAAAGTATGTTACCTTTAAATCCGGCAGATTTAAGCATTTTACGGAGTTTTTCCCTATAGTCTTGTTTCGGGTTGTTTGCCAACCAATCTTCAACAAATGCTCGAATCGTATTTAGAGGATCATCACTGTCACCAAATAGTTTTCGAAGTTGAGGTGCAGAAAGATAAGTAGCGATCCGTTGAAACTCGTCTTCCATGAAATCACTCCGATGGACATCCGCCTTGCCGCCTACAAAATCGTAGTCATACATATTGTGCTGTTATAAATACTAAAAAGGAATATGTTTTTATCATTAATAATGATTAGAAAGGGAATGTGTTGCATTTATATGTTGTCATTAATCTAATTTATGTGTCTTAGTTAGAATGTAAAAAAGGATCTCATGCATTCATCGGTTCATATTACATATTTGTTTAAAAAAAGACTTTCAAACGTCTTTTCACTTTTAGGTTTAAGCGTTTTTCTTAAATGTCCTTAGCCTCTAGCACTTTGCATTGGTTTACCTTTATTCAATTATCAATTATGCGATGTTGACACACATAAATAAATGTGTGAGTAGTAATGTGATTGTTCCAAATTCTGGTGATTTTTCTGTTCTACTGTATTATTTCATTAAAAAAATATACATTAATTCAGTTGTTTTATATTTTATTTTGCATACTATAATTACTTGCGAATACAAATAATTAGTATCTGGCTGATCTAAGCAAAAGCAAATCTTAGTTAGGCACTCTTTGCTAGCTTGCCATCATGGATTTAAAAAATTTACCAAATTTACAGAAATACCATACCTTTGGGATGAGCAGCTGATATTATTCCCTTTCTTACACCCACGTGGTTTTCAGGAAGTACTTTCTGGAAGTATCCTAAAGAAACAGATATAATGTAATTGTTATGAATTTAGTAGTATATGTGATGTTAATGTTAGTAATAAACCATTCTTTAATAGCGCATATCACAAAAATAAATTTAAGTCCCTATATATGCGCTCAGAAAAAAGAAAAGAAGGGATAATAGCAGGCATGAGGGAAGAAAAGAGAAAGAATAAGTTCTTTGTCATAACATTGTACTAATTTAGCAAACGAACAAATGTGTCTTTAAGAGACTCTTTAAATGTTTTAATGTATTAACTTGTTTAAGATGACTAGGTAATTTATTCCACACAATAGAAGCCCGACAATCTGAAATCACCATGTTTATTTATGCACAATTAATTCAAAGTGGTTACCATGTTCATGATGGAAATGAATGCAATAACATTAGTTATTTATATCTTTGTGTGTGTGTGTGTGTGTGCGTTTGATTTTGTTTGTGTTCATGGTGCCGTGTCATTAAACACATATTATTTATACTGTTATGCATTTATTTACATTTCGATTAGTAACGAACACAGAATAAAGTAGTACATTAACTACTTATATCTTTTGGCTATCAAACCAAATGATTAAGTTTGTGTTTAGAAAGTGGGCTCTTCAAGTAATCAGTCCCAAAATTAATTAATGTACAAAACCAAATTCACACTTTTTACCTGTAAGGTCTGGTCGGCCAATTCTTCCTACTGCCTCTTTGAGCCTCCATCTCTTCTCATAATTGCTGCATTCCTCCTGTCCTATCCAATCGGTGATCATTGCCACCGTATTGAAAATGGTATCATTGTTTGCTTCGTTGATCGCGTTAACAGTATTATCATCCGTATCAATATCTAAACACTGTGCCAATGTTCCAATGTGTCTACTCGTCAGACTATTGGCAAACCCTTCGACCTCGATTTCAATGATGTTTGCCATTAGTTCAAAAGGTACTAGAATTCAAGGAATACAATAACATATAGTTATGACGTGGTGGTCTGAATTAAGAAATGCACTTTACTCAAATATTCAACAACAACACAAATTTAATTCAAGTATTCATTTGAATTCATGTAAGGTAATCTGACAACGAACATTGTTCTATTAGTTTAAATGAAAAAGCAAAGTTTAGTTTTTCCTGCGGGGGTACGAGGAGAGTTTGATTCACGTAAAGACAAGACTGTCAAATGTGATCTTCATTAAATTATTCTCATCATTATACTTGCTATTAAAGTTATAAACAGCAACAAATACAATGATAATGATCATGGTAACAATGATAAACAACAACAATAATACAAACAGTAGTCGAAGCAATAACTATTAAAACAATAATAATAATAATAATAATAATAATGATAATAGTAATAATAATACTTAGTATTGTAATTGAGTTGTTGAGTTGAGTTGAGTTTATTGATTTCACATTTCACATGCAGAAATAATGCAGATAACAAAATATACATAAAATACATATTATTTCATAATTTAAAAAAAATGACTATATTAATTGACAATTGGATTTATATGACCGGGTTTTTAAGGAAGTCCAGTAGAACTACATCGTTTCGGCTACATAATATTTCATTATTTTATGATTAGTCAGATTTATTTATGAATAAAATGTAAAACGTCTCACTTCAAATCGACAGGACATTGAGTGCAATGAAAAACCGCCGAAGTCATTCAACAATATAAAGCTGACAATTCTGGTTAAAGCTTTAAAAAAAAAATCATATTTCATATAGGACAATTTAGTTCATATGCGATATATATGGTAAGGACACTTTGATAGGAAGTATCTTTCAATACACACTATACGAAGAAATGTTATTACACTGGGAAAATAAACATATATACATTTACATATACATTTACATACGGGCTTACCTTTGAAAAATGATCTATCCACAGGGCTACAAGCCGTCTTATCGAGAGCATGGCTCAGCAGGACAATGGGATTTTCATCAAATTGTTCCTGCTTCCACTTTACCAAATGCTCCGTTGCATCTTCGATGATGTCTTTCATCCCTCGTGAGACATCCAAACATGTTTCTGATTCTTTGAAGGTCAACTTTTGAAGAAATTGTCCTATCTTCTCGGGACCTTTTATCTGCCATACGATATGCTCTAAAGTCTTATCAGACACCAGAGTATCACTCTTCTCTCTTAGCTCTGGATGGATATAACAAATAGTTGCAAAATTAGTGTTCCTTACTCGTTAGCATTGCAAGACATAAGAATGGACATTTTTATTATGATTTGTTTAAAATAATTGCTATAACAATTCGGTTAATCGAATATATAATATATTTCCTATCGATATGAACTTAACCCTAATAAGGCCGGGGGGGGGGGGGGTATTATGCCCCCACCCCCCTCCACGATTTTTTCGATTGCTCGGGAACGCATATGGATTTCGCCACGCCGCTAGCTGACTTTTTTCTTTCGAGTCTTGCGCAACTTTTAAGAGAATTTTTATGAAATCGGACCTACGGCTACAAGGTCACGTGATCTTTTGTCAGCCCGAAAATCGCTCATTTTCGTGATTTGTGTACAAAACATATGGAAAAGTCATTTTTTCCTAAAAACAGATCAAACATAGGTTATTGGGTCTTGTTCAAAGTTTAGGTGGTTGTTATGGGAATCAAAATAGTTGAATTGTAGTAAGAAATGATATAAAACAACAAAAACAATGAAATACATAAGCTAAAAAAACAATGAAATACATAATAAATCAAAACAAGGGATAACATAAGGAATAAGCTGGCTCTTCCAATTTTTTTTTGGTATTATTATTCAGAATGGTCTAATGAGTATATGTAGTGAAAAAGAATGCTTAAATATGAATAATATATGATTTATGGGTAAAAATGTGATTTTCTATGACTTTATTCGCATAAATCAGTTACCATAAATTTGCAAATGAGTGAATTAAAAACAAAAAATGGAATTATCATATTATTCTATACACTTCACCTGACATGCGTGCAAATTTTCGCAGCGATCAGCAGCTTCGTGGCCGAGATCTTAAGGGGGTGGGGGGGGGGGGGCATAATGCCCCCCCCCCCCCCGGCTGTACTAAGACCTCACATATCCCGGCCTTTTTAGGGTTAAATCTACCTTGTTGGTACCCTGATATTACATAAAACAATATTTATTTCATATATGTTATATAAATCCGCATATGAAGCACACTGTTCAAACACGCATCCCTACTAAACCAATAACACACATACACACACACCACCACATACACTTAACAAAATACGATTGCATTACATTAGGACATCATATACTGGATGAAATTACATTGTTTTAAAGGCATCATTTAAAGCTTATCTGCCATAGTTTACAGGAGGGATTAGACTGCCCTGCAAGGTCACTGGACAGGTGTTTATCTCATCAACTTAGCTCTCAGTTAACATAAGAAAAAGAGGATCATGGGGGACCAATGGTCACCGATTAGGCATTGTTTGTTATATAGAGGGCGCAAGTAGCTACAAGTAATGCAGTGGGCCTTTAACAATTTTAAATCTGAGATGCACGGCCCTACGTGTTATCAGTGGCTTTGATGTGGTGTATCTAAGAGGCTTCCAAGTGGTACAATAAATCAATGTATTCAATATCTTTAGCGCAGTACCCGGAAAACTGAAAAATATTGTTTTCATATTGCTCAGTCTTCCGGGAACTTCAGCTATCGATATCGATATCATGGCGATATCACACGAAAATAAAGCAATATTTACCGAGGTTAGCCAAATTGTGTTAGTTCGCCTGCCAGACTAACATAGATGATACAAAATATTGTATGGCTTTGTTTTCGTGTGATACAAGAATATATTATATAAATATTGAAGCCCTACAAAACTTGCGCTTCAAAATGTTCATGAAGTGCCTCAAAAAAAGTATACAAAATATAAGTGACCGGTTTTACCAGACTCGTTTTTCCCAATGGACTGTAGTGTTATGAAAACCGTTAGGAAAACGGAAAACAAATTATTTCAATCTCCAATCATAAATATCTTGATAATCAGACAGATGATCGGCTTGTAAAAGTCATGGGGTTCCTGACTGACTTAAATGTTTATAGTTATCATGAGCTAAATCCAGGATTTTGTTTCAGAATCTGAGACAGAGTTACACAATCCCTTTAAGTAAACTGTCAACTACGGCCTACCTTTCATTTCTCTCCATACTTTTTTGGAATTAGCTCTCTCGAGCGCATCACGTAATAGTTTTCCTTGATTGCTATTTGTGTTTGTTTCTTTCCAGGTACACAGATGAAAAAAAATATCGTCTTCTGTCAGCCCGTCTTCTAGATCCATGCCAAGTTTCTCGAGAGTGTCCCGTGCCTCATTCTCATTTCCCGTCATATTGCGGCTCATTGACCAGAGTTCATAAAATGATACCATTCCTGCAAAAAGGCAAAACGTAGAAACGACTATATTTACATGTCATGCCATGCATAGGCCAAACAAAGATGTTCTACCCTCCCAATTTCTCTTTGTCAATAACTTCTCTGCTTTAATAGGATTTTGTGAATAGACACATGGATTTCATTGCAAGACTAAATATAAGTTTTTGAAACAATTATTTTTTGTTTGAGACCGTCTCCAAATATCCTCATCATTTGATTTGATTTATTCGAATGCATTATATAAATAGCCTACATCTTCATTGTACATATCATTGAATGTTGAATACATTCATCAATGCATAAGTGTAAGTGTTAGTAAAAGCCTATTGGAGACGTCCAACCACAATAAATGGGGGGGGGGGGGGCTAAGAATTAAAAGAAGCACTGATTGAAGAATAGGGTACTCTACATAAAGGTGTTGAGTAGAGTCGGTGTTTTTTAACCGGAGTGCCGCGGCAACCTGGGTAGAAATGTATCTATAGCCAACAAAATAAGAAGAAACTTTTGAATAACGCCGAGTTCCTAAAAAACAATTATTATAAAGTGGTAGACTATAAATTCTCCTGAGGAAACAGCATTTGTAATATAATAAAGTTGCTTTCCCCTTCACTCACGTCGCTGGCTCGCAGCAATTACAATGTAAAGCGATTATCCACGTAGTATTATGCGCTACACAAATGTGTCTATTTTTATAATTTAGAAAGAGGATGACTTTAGGGAGTGAAGTGCCTAATGGATTCATATTTGGGCAGAGATATGCCCGAACATCCTTCTATTTTACAAAGATGTGCCCGAATGTATATTATATTTTATATATTGGAATTTCATTTATATATATTCAATAATTCTTTGCATTCCCCCAGGTCCCCAACAGGAAAGAATCCTTTGTACGTCCAAGCATTATGGTTCCAGGCATGTCCACACAGAATAATGTTTCCTGTTGGGAACCGGGGGGGGGGGGATGCAATGAATTATTGATTATTAATTGCATTTTTTCTGTTTTTTGTATTTGTGGGGGGCTGCCCCGTACCCTAGCGCCCGTTGTGTACAGTCATAAATCAGTGGCAAAGCAATGGTCTCGTAACTGTGAGGCCCGATGATTAAAACCGTGTTGATGCGCTATATTATTGCCCTTTTGTGAGGCTTTATTCCTCATTACTTTCAGTTATGACTTAAAGAAGGAGGTCCCCTAGTTGATAATCATAGTAGGCTAGTAGTATAAACATCATTTAGTAGTCACGCAAAACAAACACGTAGTTTTCAATCAGATCTGATAATGTATACTACACTGTCGCTCATATAGTTGGAATATTTTTGTTTTACCCCAATTTATGGAATTACTTTCAAAATATTTCAAAAATAATAGATCTAGATAATAGTATACATTCTCAGATTTTATTTAATAATTATTTGCCAATGTGTTTTTTGTGTGACTGCTCAAGCATGTGTATGCTACTATGCTTATTAACTAGGGGACCTACGCCCTTAAGTCATAAATGACAGTAATGAGGATTAATGCCCCACAAAAGGGCACTAATATAGCACATCGACACGGTTTTGATTCTGGGGCCTCACAGTTACGAGGCCATTGCTTTGTCACTGAACCATGACTGTACGCAGCGGGGGCTAGGGTAGGGGGCAGTTTCCATTGATAAAATAACAACAGAAAATGCAATACATTTTCAATAATTTATTGCATTTTACCCCGGTCCCAAACATAAACAAATCCTCTGTACTGCCATGCATTATGGCTCAATGCATGGGCACAGAGAGGATTTTTGTGCTATATTCGACAGTAGTAAAGTATACATTGGAGCCTTTTCAATAACTGATATACAGCTTGTCATGCCGTGCAGAAGAAAGTATTACTGAAATACCACTGGCAGGCCCTTAAATTCAAATGTTATATATCAATGCTTAACGCAGATCTTACCAGCGAAAAAAGTCCTGTCAACTTGAGAGCATCCAGATCTTTCTAAAGCAAGGCTTAGTACAGCATTAGGGTTTTCCGTGAACGGGCCGTTTCTCCATCTCCTCAATAACTCCGTGGCTTCAACAATGGGGTCATTTCCCGTTCCGTGTACATCGATGTTATCAGCTTGTTCTGGGATCAGCTTACGAAGGAACTTTTGGAGTTTCGGGGGACTTTGAATGTCTAGTATTATCTGATCCAATGTCACTTGTGACACTTTTACATCTGTCCTGTGTCGCTGTTCTGTTAAAAGAAATCGCAGTGTTTATTGAACAAAATACTACTTGAACAGGTAGAAAAAAACATATCTCAAAAATAAAATATTGAATTATGTTGTTAGAGTGTAGTAGTTATCCATTATTTCGATCGATATAATATGACTCAGGTTTTTAAGAGTCATATCAACGTGCTTCTTTCCAATTATTTATTACAGATTTTCCAGATGAAGTAACGGGATCCAGTATTGGACCTATTGAACGTGCCATACGTCACCATGAACACGACTTACAGGCACAAACCCTTAACAGCCGTTGTGCTTTAAGGAAATACAAAGTTTGGGGAAATTTCGAAAATTGGGTGGATGGTGATCCTAGATAATTTTGATAAATTTGGATGCCCCTGTGGATGTATTACAAGCACTAGAAAATTTACCCCCCAAAACCCTTTTGCTTTCGAGAAAGATTTCACATAGCGCATTCAGCCGTACAATGGTAGCTGCGACCATGAAAAGCTCAGAATATGTAGTTGTGATATGTAATTTGAAAATGGGGATAGCTAATCGGTCGATTTTAGTCAAGAAACATTGTTTTATAGCTTAATTAATATCTTGACCTTGAGAGGGAGCTATACAACATAAATAGTTTATTATTTACAATTTCATGACTTTAGACTCGATTTCAACCGCGACAACGATCACTGAATATTGTAGGATCGCATATGCTTCACATATGTTCATTTGAACCAAAGTCATGACCCCATACCAAAACTTTGTATTGCCTCAGTGTCTATAATTTGAGAATATGCATAGGTTCTGGACTGACACAGCTGCTCCTGTCACAGTTAGATTGTATAATTAAGGTTTGTGCATGCAGACTACCACGAGCGTCAAATGTCTTCCTCAACAGTTATGTGTTCGAATCTTCATATCAAACATGTATTTCATATTGCAATATTCAAGTGTTGATGCCATCCACTGTCTTCCCAGACACAGAGGTAATTGAATCATGTTTATGTATACAGGTATCCTACAATGTAATACCCAAATATTTACGTCATTTTCAAGCCTATTTTTTCATGAAGCAATTGAATTTTCATTATTACTACATTAGGACACTTTTTTTTCATAGAGTCAAATTACAAAAATCACGATTTATGTGGTTTCTATTGCGCATACGCAGTGCAGATTATTCGGCTATAAATATTAACAACATTATTGATATCTTATACTCTGCCCTACATTAGTTCGAACGTTACTGATTTGCATTTAAAAGTATATGTGATAATATTCAGTTACATTCGAAGCACACTTTAACGATACGTATCGCATGACACTTTTTTTCGACGGTCCTTTTTCCAAACAATTTTGTGAGACTTAACATATTGAAATGCCCTCCGGAGCCAACAAACAACTAACTTTGCTGTTAACTTAGGTTTAGGCTCCTTCATAGCCTCACTTAATCCTTAATCTACGCAGGCTATATTTGAAATTAATATGCTAATTTTATTGAACGATGTTTATTAGATCATGATGAAAATACAAACCACAGAGATCCACCCATCTCCTGTCCAAATTTACACTTTTCAGTGCAGATTGCAAGAGTTTAGCGTGTTGTTCTTTTGTAGGTCCATCCTTCCATGTACACAGAAGTTCATATATATCTGGTGTTGGCAATCCTTCGTTGACATCTCTGATGCCTAGGTTAAGAAGGACTTGGTGTATTTTCTTCATGTCATCGCTTGGTGTGTCATAGGCGAGCGACCATAGTTCATAGAAGGATATATCTCCTGAAAATGATTAATTAATAGGTGTATTAATGGGGATACCAAGTCATACTGTTACAAGGAGGGAATCTCTTTAATGTCGTCGTGTTATTACAAACCATACTAACGTTGTGAATTGGAGCGTCAATTAAAATGCTGTATGTTTTTAGGTGTGTTTTGGTGAATTGTTTTATTTTTCTCCGGGATCACAAAAAGACCTTTCTCCTTTATTTGTCATCATTGACAATTTTTTTTTTTTTAAATCAGATTATCCTCACCCCCCCCCCCTCCATTTGCTAGGGTTCTTGGTTCCATTTATACAAATCGCTTTCCAACCCCACATACGAATGCATTTAGCCACTTATTGAAAGAACAGGTATCATGCATTTTCTAAAAGTGAAAATGTAGTGTTAATCCTTACAACTGCTGCATTTAACATTTATAATAAACATAAAGTATATTCGGATAAAACCTTACCTGTAATAGTTGCTTTTTCTACCATTGGAATTTTTTCCTCGGGATCACTTGTTGTTGAGCGTTGGATACCTAAGGGAAATTATATTTTAGGTAAACAAAGCAGGATCAACATTAGTCAAATGAAGAAAAAACATGATGATAATAATAATAATAATACAAATAATAATAATAATTATTTAATAATAATAATAATAATAATAATAATAATAATAATAATAATAATCATAATAAAAATTATAACACACTAAATGTAATTCACTATCAGCTTGGATGTATTTTCTTATCAAGTTGTGAGATGAAACACGTAAGATGAATCGTGAGTCCTTTATTTCTTCCTGGTTAGTGAGCAAATAAGATATAGCCTCTCTTTGATATGCTTCGTGAGCATTCAACTTGATATGTAGGTAAGTGCTGTTAGCTTTTTTCGGGTTATGTTATTACAATAAATGCATCAACTGGTTTATCATAAGAAAACACAACTAAACTATAATTAACACATGAAAATAGATTTTGATTTGTATCTATTTAAACACTGCATTTTGTCGGATCATAATGATGTAATTTGTTATCACATGCCATAAATAAATGAGTCGGATATGCGTTCCCAGCGTATATTGTACATATCTAGTCTACGTTTATTATTAACGGTATTATTCATGTTGATAATTTCTGCAGGATTAAATATTTTCAGATAATGTTTTCTTTTTTTTACAGACACGATTAGTTACTTTCACAACCTGTTATTTTTTTTTCATTTCCAGTGCTATTACCTGTTTCAACGTCACCGGTAGTGAACCTGCGAAAAAGACGCGGATGTTTCCACCAGAGAAAAGCAAATATCACCACAGCTCCAATTACAAGGATGACGAATATTGGTACAACTGTGAGGAAGGGAATACATGGCAAATAAGTGTAGAATCGAGTATCGTTTGTTTGGCAGTAGATACAAATGTAATTGATATAACAGTTTTGCGCCCATACAGTGCGTCCCAGAAAAAACGAAACCGAGAAGTATCGATGTTTTATCATAACTTAATCACAACCATATTTAATGAATGATACATATTTAGAAAGCTTAGAGTCTCCTTTTTCAGTTGGTGCTACTCAGATGATGCATATTTCACGCATAACTGATAAAAAGCAATTTGAAGGAAGGAAACCAAAAATACATTTGGCGGGCGGTATCTGAATTTCGAAGAAAAATTCACTTTTCTAGAAAGTTGAGTTTCTGCCCTTTCATATGACACCTCATTTCGGAAAAATGAGCGAGGAATGACAAAGTTCTGTTTGTTTAAAGTAGCCCTTACATTTTCATAATTTTAACAAACGAATTCGTTTTCACTGGGTGCCTGCCGTAGCAAAAAGCAGATTTGACAAAAGACTTAACTCCGTTTATTGATACGGCAGGCAGCCAGTGAAAACGAATTCGTTTAATAAAATTATGGAAATGCAAGCACTACTTTAAACAAACAGAACTTTGTTATTCCTCGCTCATTTTTCCTGATTGAGGTGTCATATGAAAGGGCAGAAACTCAACTTTCTAGAAATGTGAATCTTTCTTCGAAATTCAGATACCGCCCGGCAAATGTCTTTTTGGTTTCCTTCCTACAAATTGCTTTTAATCACTCATGTGTGAAATATGCATCATTTGAGTAGCATCAACTGAAAGAGGAGACTCTAAGCTTTCCAAATATGTATCATTCATTAATTATGGTTGTGATTAAGTTATGATAAAACATCGATACTTCTCGGTTTCGTTTTTTCTGGGACGCACTGTATATCGTCTGTCAAATTCAGTTAACACGATTATGTGTTTACAAAAATCTCATGCTGTTTAAAATATTAAAACTAAGGATACTCAAAGTGCGATTACACTCCCTTCTAAAAAATGTCCTCAATGTTATTACATTTAAAAAAATGATGATGATTTTGGTATTTATCGTTATTTGAAATAACCGAGTGGTATTTTTTCGATTATATACTATTCGTGTTTTGCCATTATGTATATGTTTTTTTTATATTCTGAGACAGAATTTATAACGTTTCAAATGCATCTAAATTTAAAAGTTGTTACGTCGAAAGACATCGAATTTTAGTCAACAAGATCTTACTTGGCACAGCTGCTTTAAAATCTACTTATGTATTTTACTAACATGTATTCTTTCTTTTGTACTGAAATGTTTTGTGTAATCACCTGAATGTGAAAACTATTTTTATGCGATTGATAACAATACAAATTAAATATTACCAATTTTGGCCGCTCGGTTACCAGTACTAATGTTCGTGGTTGCTGTATTTGATGTGAATGGAGGGGGTGATCTTTCATTCGCTGTAGTTGTTGGAGTTACAGTAGATGATTCCATGAATATCGTTACAGCTCTCTGGTCTTCTGATCCAGGAATACCTGACGCCACACAGACGTAGGGGGTTTCACTGGCGGATGCTTTAATTGAAATCGACTTGTTCTTTGTCTCGTCCCTGTTCGTTTTTTCGCTGGGCAGGATGTCGGTCATCTTTTGAGAACCATGTAGGAAGAAAAGATCTAGCTCCGGGTAGTAATTCATGGCCGAGCAGGTTATGATGATGGTTGTGTTGGTCAGAATCTTGCAAGGGTGTGTTGAATTGAAGCCAGATGATTCCTTCTCAGCACACTTATCAATGACTGGAAAGGGTTCCTTCGGAGGAGCTTCAAAATAATGATATGCACAATGAGAAGTACTTTTTTACTATAATTATCGTCTTCACGTCCCGTAGATGTTATTATCGTAATGATAGTTATTCATTTGTGTCGATGATGATAAAGAATACCATTATTACATTAATTTAAAAGTGATTGAATTCCCCTGAATATATACCTCATATTTCTTTAAATAAATTTACCATCAAATTGTAATTTCATTTCAAAACACCATGTAAAGTATTGTCGTTCCGTGGAAGCAAACAATGATAAATAATAACGTGCATAAACAATTATATTACGATTTGTTGATGGTCCATTCATCACTTGTTTCTATAATTGATCCTTGTTTATATGTCAGAGATTTTAAAAAGAGAATAAAGAATATAGATAATTCACGGGCTTGGTCAGCTATCACGCACACAACACACACACACACACGCGCGCGCGCGCGCACACACACACACCCTCATCCACACATACATACGCACCCTCACAAATCAACATCCGCACATCCAATCCACATACGCACATACTCTCAAACGACCACACAGAAACGCCACGCAAAATAACGACAAACAAACAACAACACCCCTATTATATTGGCATTATATCGTTAAAGATAAAGTTGACTTCTGGTTTTAAAAAAAGGAAAATGAATTCTCACAGATTCAAACGAAACTTACACTGAATGTTCAAGATTACAAATAAATGTCATTTGCCAAGCAATTTTAGTAGAAAATGTATACTGGCTGAGTAATGATCATAGAAAGATAAGGAAATTAAGAAATAGTAGGCCCAACACCATTTGTGTAGTCCCATATACATTTTCTTGTGTACAGTGCTTGTTACTTTACCAAGACTGGGCCAGATTTATTATGAGTTTAATGACTCCGGAACCTTGCAGTACACACCAATACTTACATGCTACATGATCAACTTTTTCTGATCCATTCCACACCTTTTCTTTCACAGTGCAATTGCATGACCAGAACTCAACTTTGTCTTAAAGGTTGCTAATACAAACTTGTAACACGTCTTCTCTATCATGCCAATGCATACTATTTAAACTAAAAAGTTCATGCTGAGTTAAGTTCCAGCATTGACAAAACATGCAATACTACCAAACATACTTATGAAATGTTTAGCCACTCTCAATAAGAGTTTAATTAATCTTTTAAAACTGATAATGGTCATCCATTAATATCGAGAAGCTTCTTAAAAATGTTAAAGCTTATCTCTACTAGTTTATAGAAGGGATTATACCACCCTGTAAGTTCACTGGACAGGTGGTTATCTCATCAACATAGCTCTCAATTACCATAAGAAAAAGAGGATCACGGGGGACCAATTGTCGCCGATTAAGCATTGGTTTATATATATAGAGGGAGCAAGTACCTACAAGTAGTACAGTGAGGCTTTAAATGAAAAACACAAAAATATTACTTTTCTCTACCCCATATGTAATGATACATTGGTAGGGTTAGTTATAAATGCAAATATTGGACAAAGTACCAAACCAGTAGGTCGATGGGATTAGAGTTTATGTTTAAATTCAAGACTCATATTTCCTTAAAATGAGTTTCTTACCAATAACCTTAACATCGGTGTAGTTGTGTATGAGAATGCCAAGGTAATTTGAAACCCGGCAGATATATCGACCTTGGTCAGCTATTCGAGCATCTTTGATGACCAGAGAGTAATCATCCGTCATGTGACACGTTTTGCTGTTAACACATGAACCAGAAATCTCTTCCTCATACACCCACGTGATGAGGTCAGTTCCGCCATCTGGGTCATCTCCTTTCTTCCAGTAGACTGCAATGGGCGCTTGATAAAACTCGCAAGTTAGAACGATCTCGTTCCCTTTTTGGACTGTTTTACGAAGGTCCGTGTAAACGACGCCTTCGGGTACATCTCCTGCAGCACCTTTAACACAAAATAATCAAAGGAATAATAACGACAGCTGCAGTAATAAGTTGTAATAACAACCAAACAAATCTAAATATTTCATTAAGTAGACTACGTAATAAAAACAACTATGAGATAGTACAGTGCCATGAATTCATGGCAAAATAAGTTTTACCCAAATTACACTGTCGAATCAACTTCACTCGAACCTAAAACCAACAAAAGTCTGGCCATTGACAGTACTGTAATTGTTTTTCCGTCCTGTTATCGGTCGGCTGTCGGTTGCATTGGTGTGGATGAGGTTTAATCTAAAGAAGCAATAACACTTCACTGTTTACATATTGTTATTTGGAATGTATTACCTTTTTTTGGGGGGGGGGGGCGGGGGGTAAAAAGAAAATATTAATGTACATGTACATGTAAGTGATGTTTGATACATTCGATTCAATTCAATCAAGCAATCGCGCAATCAGAATGGTATTGTTTTGATTGTTGATTTGGCTTCGTTTTTTATTCATTTTGTTGTTATCGTTTTGCTTGTACAATATTTTACTTGCTTGGGCTCTACTAGGTTTTAAAGAAGGCTTGTGTAGCATTAATACTTCATGTGATGAGCAAACACAGGTTATCTTTTGATTTGGGCGGATCCACCAATGGGTTCAGTAGGGTGGATATATGAGCTACGCCTTTATTTGAGTCTCCTTTTTTGGCAGGTTCATGAAAGGAATGAGGGGATGGAGGGGTCAACATTTTCCTTGGTTTTCTTCAACTGCAATTGGACCTCTCGTCTGATATGTAGTAGGCAATACCACACGGCAAGAATATTTTTGTATTGTTAGTTGTAAACAATCTGTAATAGCTCTGCACGCAGCGTCCAATACTTGGTAAATCTTTGCACCATGATTTTTTTTTTTGGGGGGGGGGCGGGGCGGGGGGGGCGGGGCGGGGGGTAAAAAGAAAATATTAATGTACATGTACATGTAAGTGATGTTTGATACATTCGATTCAATTCAATCAAGCAATCGCGCAATCAGAATGGTATTGTTTTGATTGTTGATTTGGCTTCGTTTTTTATTTATTTTGTTGTTATCGTTTTGCTTGTACAATATTTTACTTGCTTGGGCTCTACTAGGTTTTAAAGAAGGCTTGTGTAGCATTAATACTTCATGTGATGAGCAAACACAGGTTATCTTTTGATTTGGGCGGATCCACCAATGGGTTCAGTAGGGTGGATATATGAGCTACGCCTTTATTTGAGTCTCTTTTTTTGGCAGGTTAATGAAAGGAATGAGGGGATGGAGGGGTCAACATTTTGGTTTTCTTCAACTGCAATTGGACCTCTCGTCTGATATGTAGTAGGCAATACCACACGGCAAGAATATTTTGTATTGTTAGTTGTAAACAATCTGTAATAGCTCTGCACGCAGCGTCCAATACTTGGTAAATCTTTGCACCATGATGCGACCTACCCCACACAGGTGTTACATACCAAGAAGCAAAAAGGCAAGCTGTCCTACGGATAGTTATTGTTTCCGTTCCTCATCATTTACAATAACAACCCTTTTCAAGATACTGTTCCGAGCTTCGACTCTTCCCTTTGTATTTGTAAATGTGGCTTTTGAGTGTTCTTGAATTGGAAGACGTTTATTTTTTTCTTCTTCAGGATTAGCCCGTATATGATGACAGTATATAACAACAAATAATAAATTAACAAGCATTTCACTCGCGTGCCTATTATCATTTGTAAAATTCCTCTAGCTTAGGTAGCTATTCATGAGTAATTGCATTATTTGTCCAAATCTAAAGTAAATACGAAGGTAATATATATATTAAGGGTGACGCACAAGACGAATCAGACTGTCCAAAGTTCACATGTGTAGATAAAGCCTTCGACCACCCTTACTAAAGTATTATTATCGTGTTTATACCAAAAACATTTCAGATTTCAATTAACTACTCTCTATACCTAATTAACATTAACATCTAAAAAGAAGGTTGAGCTCTGGGAGGGTGGCAATTATTTTGTGAGTGTTATCATTGTTATTATGCAAGTGCGGACGAATATCGGAGTAAAAATGTTCCCTGAAAAGCATGGCTGTTCAAATACCTTCATGTTCTAAATGTGACATGTAAGGGCTAACAATTAGGGCCTCATTTGTTATGCCACATGTTTGTGTATTCCCAGCTATATATTTATGCGTACAGTGGTTGTTATTCTAACCAAGACTGGGCGAATTCATTATTATTTTGATGATTCCAGACCCTTGCAGAACACAACAATACTTACATGGACATGCTACATGAACAACTTGTTCTGTTCGATTTCACACCGTTTGTTTCACAATGCAATCGCACGACCATAACTCAACATTATCTTTAACCTTAACCTTACCTATACCCAGCCAGGTGCGTACGTAGCGGGGGGGGGGGGGTGTTAGAGGTTGAACCCCCCTCAATTGTGTGTGATTTTTGATGACCTCCCCCCTCATTTTTGTTTTTAAATATAAAAAAAAAAAAATAAAAAATTAACAAAGGGTGACACCTCCCCCCCCCCCAAAAAAAAGGTGACCCTATCCCCCCTTCTGAAAAATGTGGACAAAGAAAAGGGCTCTTATCCCCCCCCCCCTTATTCAGCGGCTGGCTGAGACGTTGCGAAATTTCGACCCGATTTATTTTAAAAAAATCCCCCCCCCCCCCACCCTTTGAAAATACCCTGCGTATGCCACTGTACCTAGCTACAACCCTATCACTATAATTATCCTTCCCGACAAAAAATAACCGATAAAAAGACAGATCCGAGTTTACTGCCTACCCATTACTATAGTGGCATCAAACTAACGCTCACTCATACTATGAGAAATGTTTACTCCATAGACCAAGCATTACTAGTAATTTTCATTTCATGAACATACGGGTATCATGAGACATGCTATCCCATAATGCTCTGCAGTACGTGAATCCATGCATCCTCACAATGGCGAGCCGTATCTTAGGGAGGAATTTCCGATATGATATTATAGGAGTTAACAAACATGATGCCAAATACATAAACATGCATATGTAAGTATTTACCATATCCCCCTTTACTATGCAATATACTATTTACCTCCGACGATGCTTGCAAGCACAACACAGCTTACACATGCCAAGAGAAGCAGTCCTTTCCTTTGATCCTCCATTTTCAATCTCGTGCATTCACGCGGTGGAAATGAGCGGTTGTAACGTGCATACGTTAATTATTAACCAATGTCAAAGTTTGTGAAGCTGCATTTCGTTTATGTTATCATATTTTATTACTGTTTTCTTATATAATTACGTGTTGTACACATACTTTATCTATTTGAACAAACATGGCTCTCCTTGCTTTCAGTTTGCATTATAAATCCTTGTTGAAAATGATATTGATTCTTTTAGTCTACTATATCAAACCTTTCTCGCCTTTTTTTTTTATCGGTTCATTCATTATCTTCATCGACTTATTTCTCTCAAACTTTCCCTTTTGGGTTTTGCCCAAAGTTTGCGTAATAAACACAATATTTAAAAACGAAGCATATTCCTTGGCTTGCGTATTCTGAAATCATTGGAAAACCCCATAAAAAAAGTCAGTGTTTAGTAATTCATTTTGGGGGGAGGGGTAGGGCGCAACTTGTCAATGCTCTGCATGCGTTTGTACCGAAGCGAGGAGAGTCACGTGACCAGAACCGGAATAATTCACCGAGATATGATAACGAACATTTATACGGCCAAAACCGTTATTGTTTAGGGGGAGGGTGGATAATGTTAGAAGAAAAAAAAACTCGTGAAGACGGCTCGGCTCACGTCTTTTGCCCTGATATGAAGTTGTTTTTTTCTCCCAGGGTATGAAACTTTATTATTGTGGCAATTTTATTTTATATTAACTCTTTGTTTGCTTTGTTCGCCGATTTGCACGGACGTAGGCGTGCCAACTTCGCATTTTTGCACAGATGTATACGAGTCAATTAGACATTCATAATACCGCTCGCAGTGTGTAGCCACGCGTTGCGTTTACTATTGTTTACATTGTATACATCGCACACTTTCCGGTAAACTGTTTTTCTTCATAGTGTTACATTCGAAATTACCGTGTATTTAGCGGTTTTCTTTGGATTTTTTTTTTACTGATGTTACGATGGCACCTGCTGGAAAACGTCAACGTGTGTTTAGTGTAGAGGAGGCTCGAGATCTTGTTACTATGGAAGCATGGAGCATGGACTCTGATTCCGACGAATCGAGCAGTGACGAAGACTCTAGTGATAAAAGTGTTCCCTGAGAGTAGACTGATAGAATAAGAATGAATAAAAATTAATGAAAGAGCTAGAGATGACAGCAAGAAAGAGAGTAGACTGATAGAATAAGAATGAATAAAAAAAATGAAAGAAGGAGATAGAGATGACAGCAAGAAAGAGAGTAGACAGTGATAGAATAAGAATGAATAAAAATAATGAAAGAAAGAGATAGAGATGACAGCAAGAAAGAGAGTAGACTGATAGAATAAGAATGAATAAAAATTAATGAAAGAGCTAGAGATGACAGCAAGAAAGAGAGTAGACAGTGATAGAATAAGAATGAATAAAACTAATGAAAGAAAGATGTATCCTGTCTTGCCGTCATCTTTATATCTTTCTTTTATTATCTTTATTCATTCTTATGCTATCAGTGTTTACTCTCTTTCTTTCCGTCATCTCTATCTTATTATTATTATCATTTTCCTATCTATATGTACCCTATGTCTTGCCGTCATCTGTATATCTTTTTCTTATTATCTTTATTCATTATTATGCTATGAGTGTAATACTCTCTTTCTTGCCGTCATCTCTATCTCATTATTATTATCATTTTCCTATCTATATGTACCCTATGTCTTGCCGTCATCTCTATATCTTTCTCTTATTATCTTTATTCATTCTTATGCTATCAGTGTTTACTCTCTTTCTTTCCGTCATCTCTATCTTATTATTATTATCATTTTCCTATCTATAATTATGTACCCTATGTCTTGCCGTCATCTCTATATCTTTCTCTTATTATCTTTATTCATTCTTATGCTATCAGTGTTTACTCTCTTTCTTGCCGTCATCTCTATCTTATTATTATTATCATTTTCCTATCTATATGTACCCTATGTCTTGCCGTCATCTGTATATCTTTCTCTTATTATCTTTATTCATTCTTATGCTATCAGTGTTTACTCTCTTTCTTGCCGTCATCTCTATCTTATTATTATTATTATTTTCCTATCAATATGTATCCTATGTCTTGCCGTCATCTCTATATATTTCTCTTATTATCTTTATTCATTCTTGTGCTATCAGTGTTTACTCTCTTTCTTTCCGTCATCTCTATCTTTTTATTATTATCATTTTCCTATCTATATGTACCCTATGTCTTGCCGTCATCTCTATATCTTTCTCTTATTATCTTTATTCATTCTTATGCTATCAGTGTTTACTCTCTTTCTTTCCGTCATCTCTATCTTATTATTATTATCATTTTCCTATCTATATGTACCCTATGTCTTGCCGTCATCTCTATATCTTTCTCTTATTATCTTTATTCATTCTTATGCTATCAGTGTTTACTCTCTTTCTTTCCGTCATCTCTATCTCATTATTATTGTTATTTTCGTATCAATATGTATCCTGTCTTGCCGTCATCTTTATCTCTTTCTCTTATAATCTTTATTCACAGTAAAGTCCTTTCATTTCATATCACTATTTCTCTCTCATAATGTCTCTCACGTCCGTTCTCCATATTTTATTCATTGCATACTCCACTCGTCAATCATTTCTGATAATAAGCTCTCTCACAATAAAGTAAATGGAAAACAATGCAATATAGTTTATATTTTAAGATTGATTCATTCTTTCTTTGTATATCTATGGCTGTGATAAATGTACTTGAAATCAATTTTATTGAGGGGTAAAGAAGGTGAGAGAACAGATGCGGTGAACATTCATAATGAGACATTTCAATAAGATGCTGATTATGTCATGTATATCACATATAATATATTATGCCTATACCATTTTTACATGCTCATACCAGTGGGCAAAATCAATAACATTCTCTTATTTCTTATTGACTTATCATGGCACAACAAAGAAAAACATCCCCACGACGTCCCTTTTCATGCCCCGCTAAACCGGACATTGACAATAACCTGGGGTAATAGGGATTTCAATGGGCAGATTAGCCCATTGTCAAGGGTGGCTGAGCGGGGTACTTTCAAGTCTCTCCCTATTGAACTTCTTTTCTTCAACAACCTAAATACTAACCTTCTGAATTGTTAGAATACTTGAGCAAGGTATGTAAAGAAAGGTAAGAAGTCCACCTTTCTAATAGATTCGATTTGAAGATGTCTTATCATTGCTAAATAAGAAATTCTAGAGGGATAAAAAACTGCCGTAAATAAGAAAAATTAAACATTATATAATTATGATTATTATAAAAATGATAATTCAAAATATAACAAATGACGGTTCATCGAAAAGCACGTTTTCCGGTCTACAACTTTGCTGCACAATATTTTTCATCATGATCATCCAGTGAAGAGTTATAGCCTCTTGATTCAGCAGAGTCAATAAAGATTCCCTCGAAATGTGTGACCCTAAAAGAATGTGGCACAGGGGGGTTTTTTAAGTGGCGCATAAAGAGTTAACCCTAATTTGAAGGTGGCTGCCCGATTTAATGAGAGTGGGTTCTATTATAGTTTTTTTCAAAATGTATCTGGTTTTGCTTCTTGTATGCTTTAGCTTGTAAGTAAAATAAAGAAACTAAATTTGTGAGCAATGTTCCAACAAAATACATGTGTCATTTCTTTATTTTGTTTATTCATATTTTCCTTTGGATTATGTTATGCATTGTCCATACCCCCAAATAATATAGACAGCGGACGTTTACTCTTACCTATGAGTACATAGATAATCTATAATTTTATGATATCAATCTTTCTCTCTAGTAAAGACCCACTGTACTACTTGCGCCCTCTACATAGCAAACAATGCCTAATCGGTGCATGTTATTCCCCCATGATCCTCTTTTCTTATGTTAATTGAGAGCTGAGTTGATGAGATAACCACCTGCCAATGAACTCCCTGGGAGGTCTCACCCCACCCCCCCCCCTCCCCCCCCCCCCCCCCGGCCAAACTTCTACAGACGGGCTTTGACGTATTCCCGGACGCACGACGAATTTGCACATTTTATTTTGCATAACTCATTGAAGAAACGGATCTCTAATACTTCTTCTGCAACCCTTCAAATGGAAAATTATGTGGCAATTTCAGAACATTGAAAATAAAGTTGCGTTACCGTGCTGCAAATGTTCTTTTAGTCGATTTTGAGTTTGTTATCATTCATAATTTCCTCAATTTCATCAGGTTTTACTAAAAGTTTCACTGATCTGTTTCAATAATTTGTCTGCATATGATTGAATGAACCTAGTATCAGAGTGAAGTTCCCATTCAAAGAACACATATTAAGAAAATGGAAAGGAGTTTCCCATGAATAATTAACTTTTGTAATTATTATGACTTTCAAAGTTTGTTTTCAGATCACAAATGAACCCAACGTGGCAACATAAATAGTATTCTGTTTAATGCCTTAATTTTACACTGGGTATCAAATACTGTATAGTGTTTCATAAAAAAATAGATAAACAATGCAAATAAAACGCCTATTAATAAGTTTGTTCTAAGGGTTCATATTTGTTAATGTGTGCTTTAGCAGGTACACGATATCAGTCGTTAAGTTAATAATTGACACTTGTTACCCGCGCTCGCGTGGGTAACAAGTTCAAGTGTCAATACAAATACAATACATCAATATACGATTTGGTATCATGTTGAATTTCTTACAAATGAAAAAATACGCTGCATTGAACTGTTTTGTATCTATGGTCTCTCTCTCTCTCTCTCTCTCTCTCTCTTTCTCTATCTATTTATACCTCTTTCTTTCTCTCTCTCTCTCTATCTCCTTCTCTCTCTCTCTTTCTCTCTCTCTCTCTCTCTTTCTCTCTATCTCTGTCTATTACTTGCAGATATTCGGAGGCTAATGCAAAAGTTCGGATGGTATCAATGGCGTATCTAAGGGCGGGGGGGGGGGGGGGTGCAGAGGGGGCATATGCCCCGGGCTGCACTTGGAGGGGGCGAAAAACTACAAAAAGATCGGGGCACTAAAACGCCCAATATCAACGCAAAAAGGAAAAGGATAAGGTAAGATTAACGATTATATGCTCCCCAGTGTAAAAATTCAAAATGCTACGGCTCGATTGTTATCCTTCGATCGAAGTAAAATGCATGAAAATTTCGTTTTTGACGGTTAAAAATGCACAAAATCTACCGATCGGACTCTTTTTTTCCCTCACATTTACTGTAACTTACATAAATATTTGTGCAATTGCATTGTTTTCCTCCGGCACTTTAATTCTTAGATACGCCACTGGCTGTGTTCACATGGATATTACTAAACAATTATAACATGGATTCAGGTCTACTGAGATCTGCTATTTGTATATACATTATTATACGGAACCACATGGTGAACGTTCCCAAGGGCAATTATCATGTTGTATATATCAATTGTACTCCCGGCAAATTTGCACCCTTAAAACTACATGAAAAAATAGGGGCCTTTTTGTTTATTTTGTTCCTTTTCCTTTTTTATTTTATAGGGAAGGGTAAGAAATGGCTTGTCATATAATTATCAACCTTGTACCTCCCCTACCCGATATTCCAGAATCCGAACATTTCCTCCGCCGGAATAATCGACAAGTGCAACGAAATGTAAATAAGTGTAGTGATATGAATACACAGGCGATACCTTGGTACCAGGTATACTGATTGCACGTAGATATTTTCAAGATTAATCACTATTTGCGTACATTCGATATGAAAACCATCTCAGACCAGCAACTATAAAGATGTCGAATCCAAAGTTGCACCTGTTGATCCAAACTGTAGTATATTGTCTGTTCTTCTTCTTTGCTTTATCCCAGGTGAGTAATCTTTTTTTATAATTCTGTCTGAAATGTCGAGATTTTAAGGCATATAACACAATAACGACATGGCATGAATCGATTACAAGTAAATCAGACCAACAACGGGCTTTCTACTGTGCTTACCTATCATTAATTTTAACTTTAATAAGCCTGCAGCATATTCATTGGGAGAGATAAGCATACTTTTCATGTATGTACTCTTTTATCAGAGTCGTAACCTCTATACCAAAACGTACGTCCAAAGTACATCAGTAATACCCCTTGATCTCTAGTTTGTCACAGACCTAACACCCTTCCGGTGCCGTAGCTGGATATTCCTTTGCAGTCTCAAAAGGCATCATTCCTTATTTCAGGAGTGTTCTAACATATTGGAATCATTCAGACGTCGAACCGCAATCGTTTTGAGGCAGTTTTGCGAGGACGAACAGTTTCCTTAGTTTTCCAGTTTCATCAGGGTTTTTTCATCATAAAATACTTTTATTTGAGAACATCTAATATTTGATGTTTATTAACTCAACTCCTTTGTTTTTTATGTACGAATTAAGTTCTGATTATTTTCAGTGCAAATTTGATTATATTGAATGATTTATATATATATATATATATATATATAATGTAGATAAATGCACATCAGACTTACATATCGTTCTTGGCCCAACTTTCTCGCTTTTAATACGATGTAAAATGTAATCATATTTATGGGCATATTGTGTAGCCAACCCTTTACAATAATGCCATCTACAAATGCAATCACGTGTAGTATTAAGGTTTTAGGCTCTGTTGTGTGGGGAGCGTAGGTCTATCACTTCCTACAATATGTTAAAAGTGGTTGTTAATAATATTTCTCTCTTAAACAGCGAGAAAACCTTCCCTTTTTATATTTTCCTATTAAAGTTCGTAAAAACATGACGACACATATATGACAAGGAGCATACTACTATATTCATTATAACATAATCAGCTCAAAGTTGCGGTCATTTACTAAGGCTGAGCTTAAATGAACCAAAGTACGCAAACAAATACCTGCTGATTTTCAGTTTTTATTTATGTTCTTTGTATTTTACCATGTTGAATGGCAATGCGTTCCTCATTTTCCCCACGACTTGGAAAGTCCTTTCATTTTAGCGTAATCGTTTAACTGACGCGTCATTAAATCTCAAAAATACACAACGTTTATTCTGTTATCAACTATTTAAGTTATGATGAGAAAGAATACAATATCATGAATACAAAAGAATATGTTTTAACGGTGTGCTATCCCATTACCTTTTCTTCAGTGGTGCATAGTGATGTTCCAGATGATATTGTGTATACTGACCCTCTCAAAACTGTAAGAATCGGTGACAGCGTAGTTCTGACATGTCAGTTTCGTGGGGAACCTTTAGCTGTCTACTGGAAGAAAGGAGATGACCCAAGAACAGCACCAAACCTTGTTTCCTGGATTCCGACCGATGAAGTGACAGGATTATGTGAAGGTGAAAGGCCATGTCAGATCATGGAGATGAATGAAAATCGCTCCTTGGTCATCAAGGAAGTCAGTATTGCAGAAGAAGGTCGATATATATGCAGAGTTTCGAGCTATAAGGGGATACTGATCCACAGTTTTACAGACATCAAGCTATTTTGTGAGTAAACGCAATTTATATGCAGTAGAATACCTCAGTTACAATCCATTTATTACTTCTTTTTTTTTTTTTTTAGGTTAAAAGCCTATAATTTTTTTGTTTTTGAAAAAGGGTTTTTAAATGGAGGCAATTGGTCTAATTGACAACACGTGACAATGCATCATTCTTCCCAATCACGCCTACAGTACAAAATATGCTCTCAGTTGACCTGCTTGCATACTTGTTCACAAACAAATGTACTCGCAAACACTATTTTCTTTTAAGCAGGTACTGCTAACTATTCCACATTTTGTTACATTACGCACCCCAATAGTTATGAACGTTCTAAATAAACGTTTAACAACAACAATTGTTTTCTTTATTTCAAGATTACCTAGCTCATGATTGGTCTTATCATTCAATCTGTCCAAATAGATTTACGCGTGTTTATGTTTTGTAAGAAGTCACATGTCATCCATCGTGCATGGTTTACTTCGTTCCACCCGGTCTTCGCGTATTCGGGCTACACGAATTTTTGTGACTAAACAAGCCTTAATTCTCAAAAGGTCGGGTGCACCGTTTGTAAAAAAAACACCAGAGTTTATCAGACACCTACGGCTCGATATCTCGATATATCTAATACAAGATAAGTAATCACAAGAGTTCGTTTTAAGGGTCCCATATTAGTACAGCGGATAAGCTCCCAATATAATGAAAATTGTGCACTTTTTGACAAAAGCATGAAACTTCTAGCATAGTTAGTTTAGACCATAAGATTTATTTTCAGATGTGGAGGGAAGTCAGATTTGACCTCTGATGACCCTGAGAGGTCAAATCCAAAATGACCGCCAGTCCGTATGGTATAATTTACTAACACGCTTAACTTTTGAACCAAATAGTCCAGAAAAACGTTTAAGGTGTCATTTCCAACTAATTTGGGGATGCCAATTCATTTGGTAATACTTTGGAGATCACCTGAACTCAGGGTTTTGCATTTAGGTCAAGGTCAAGGTCAAAATTGACTTAAAATAGCAAGTTTTGAATGGTTACAAATGAGATTTGTCATTTGCTCTCAAATTTCTTTAGGAATGGTTCCCCTGCATAGTCCTCCATCTTAATCCTTTTCAAGTAGTTTATTTCACATTTTGTTTTGACCTCTAATGACCCTGAAAGGTCAAATCCAAAATGGCCGCCAGTCCGCATGGTCTAATGTACAAACGCGGTAACTTTTGAACCAAATAGTCCAGAAAAACGTTTAAGGTGTCATTTCAAACTAAATTGGGGATGCCAATTCATTTGGTAATACTTTTGAGATCACCAGAACTCAGGGTGTTGCATTTAAGTCAAGGTCAAGGTCAAAATTGTCCAAATATAGCAAGTTTTGAATAGTTACTAAAGGTTAAATCCCCATTTTGTTCTCCCCTATGTTCTCAAATTTATTAAGGAATGGTTCCCCTGCAGAGTCCTCCACCTTAACCCTTTTCAGTTAGTTTATTTCACAGTTTGATGTGACCTCCGATGACCATGAGAGGTCAAATCCAAAATGGCCGCCAGTCCGCATGGCCAATGTACAAACGTGGTAACTTTTGAACCAAATAGTCTAGAAAAACGTTTAAGCTAGGTGTCATTTCCAACTAACTTGGGGATGCCAATTCATTACGCAATACTTTGAGATCGCCAGAACTCAGGGATTTGCAATAAGGTCAAGTTCAAGGTCATATTAGGCCAACAAAAGTGATGTTTTCTTTTTTAAAATAAACTTTGCCTCTAATTTAGACACTTAAGGGGTCATTATTTAAAAAAATAAAATAAAAGACCCGTGTACCACCACTTTGACTATCCAGGGCCATATTTTATAGAGCTGCTTATCGACTGGTTCTGTGCTTACGTATACGTTACTACTTCATAGCACTGCTAACCGTAAGCACACGAAAATGCATTAACCTTACGCTGCTTACTGGACGAAAATTAATTTTGTAACAATGCAAGGTGGAAGCCTTGTTTTCTTGCTAACCAAATGTGTCTGCTACAGTTTATAGCACGAACATTTGATTACCGGTAAGCAGCTTTAAGAAATTGGGCCCAGAAGACCAAAAAAGATATTCCAAATACGACCTAAAACCTGTTCATTACCCCATGAATTTAGCACTATCCAAAACTTATGAATTATCCTAATGGTAACGATCAAAATCTAACAGTCTCCAGAACAAGAGCACCGTTCAGTGCATCCTTTTTTGCAGCGACAGTGGATTATTCATGGCACAATTTTGATGCTTCCGGGAGAGGGATCCAAAGAGGCTGCCACCCAGTTGTTTCGTTTGTCCAGCCCAAGTCAGATTGCTCTGGCATCTCTGGATTCTTGGCCAATATCTGGTTCCAACAATTGGCCTGGTAGCAAGTGCGCTTGATGTGCTGCTTGAGTGCTGTCTGGGTTGGAGGAAAGCTCTCCAGGTTTCTAGACTTCTGTGCGAAGAGCTGTTTCCTGGCATCATTCACTACCATGCTCTCACTGGTTCGGTCGTATCAGCACCATAAATCGCTCTGGCAGTAACATTGATCCTTCACTGACCTCCCTAGGCAGTCACAGGAGTTCACTGAAGGAATCATTCACTTCTGGGAAAGACTTCTAAGTTTTTCCTCTGGATGCAGAAACAGTCTGACACCCGGTGAACGCATGAAAGATTGGGAGAGTCATACATTGTGTCGGACTCATGGTGGCAACCATCATGATTTTGTGAAAAGCTATGTACCGAAAGCTTGATCTGACACCAAAAGCGATCCACAGCATCAGGAGCTGTCTTGCTGAATGAAGCCACAGCCAGTTCAACCGCATCAGTACCACCAGTACGTATGGTTACCCTTTTACACCCATGGGGCAAGGCCTGCCAAGTGTGACTCAGCAGGAGAGCAGAGTACTCCACTTCCATCTGTTGCATATTATACAGTTCCTTGTCCTGTGATAGAGGAAGATGAACGACATGACATGAAATCCAACAATTCGGGTTTGTTCTCATTGACTCGAAAGAAGACCTTCCAGCTTTCTGGCAGCACAGTAGAAAGAGCCACCCTTTTCCTGGTGCCCTTTCCTGCCTTATTGAGGCTTTCAGGCTAGCAGGTAAGTATACACCCTAGCCAAGGTCGATGCGGATGCTTTTCTCGAGTTGAGCAAAGATTTATGGGGCAAACACTCTTTCTCCATACTCTTGAAATGTTCTTGATGTTCCAGGATTGAGCATTTGAACCGCAGCTTCACCATCAATAATTATTGCTTGGGTCACAGGTGCACTATTGTTTTCGAGCAGATTTGATTCCAGGCAGCGAAGTAGATCTGCTTTAACTCCAAACCGCATTTTCCTCCAGTTAACAAAGCTGGCGGGGCTTCCTGGTTTTCATGAGAGCAGAAATTGTCCATATCTCCATCCCTTATCTGACACGAGATGTACATCCTCAAAAAGAGACCACAGTCCCTCTTAAGTGCTGCAAGCTGTGCCTACTGTTTTAACATAACCTTCGCCGGCTGCCGACTGAAAAAATGGCAACTTGTTCGTATGAAGTGTTTGTGTGACAGGTGTCGTACACTGCCAATGACTAGTAGGTCTTGACTTTGTTCTAGAAATGGATTTCCCATCTATTTCAGTACTGTCAGAAGTTCCCATCCCTCAAGAATGCTGCCTGCACTCCAGGTTGCTGGTCATGGTGATGTTGTCTAGTGTTAGCAGAACCGTTCTTTTGCTTTATGGCCTGTTCCTCAAACTATGTAGTGATCCTTTAAATTACTTAGCACCAAATAAAACACAAAGTAACTGAAAAAACATCTTACCAGTATTATTGAGCAGTAATGAAAAGGAGCAGTTTTCCTGACTTGAATTGAGGTTTTTGCCGTATACTGCCTAGCTGCCCACTGACCATGCTATGCATATGGTCAGTAACAAGACAAATGGTTTGGTGCTATAATTAGTGAAATAAACCAACTGATAGGGATTACGATGGAGACTATGCAGGGGAACCACTCCTACAGAAATTTGAGAACATTATATAGGGGGACAAATAAATGGAAAAACTGTATGTAACCATTCAAAAATTGCTAATTTTTTTTCAATTTTGACCTTGACCTTGACTTAATGCAAAGCCCTGAGTTCTGGCGTACTCAAAAGTATTCCTAAATGAATTGGCATCCCCAGGTTAGTTTGAAATGACACCTAAAACGTTTTTCTGGACTATTTGGTTCAAGAGTTATGCATGTTTGTACAAATATTAGACCATGCTGCGGACTGGCGGCCATTTTCTATTTGACCTCTCAGGGTCATCAGAGGTCAAATCAAAATGTGAAATAACTACCTGAAAAGGATTAAGATGGAGGACTATGCAGGGGAACCATTCCTAAAGAAAATTGAGAACAAATGACAAATCTCATTTGTAACCATTCAAAACTTGCTATTTTAAGTCAATTTTGACCTTGACCTTGACCTAAATGCAAAACCCTGAGTTCAGGCGATCTCAAAAGTATTACCAAATGAATTGGCATCCCCAAGTTAGTTGGAAATGACATCTTAAACGTTTTTCTGGACTATTTGGTTCAAAAGTTAAGCGTGTTTGTACATTAGACCATACGGACTGGCGGCCATTTTAGATTTGACCTCTCAGGGTCATCAGAGGTCAAATCTGACTTCCCTCCACATCTGAAAATAAATCTTATGGTCTAAACTAACTATGCTAGAAGTTTCATGCTTTTGTCAAAAAGTGCACAATTTTCTTGCTAAACCGCTGCACTATATCGACACTTCTTGTCATTGTGTGATTGTATAGGCATGTTTTTAAAAATGTAGGCCCTCTTTGTTAAAATATAAGTCTGCCTTATGTACTATGTCCCATTTGCAGGCCAAATAAATGCAAATGTTAAATTACAACGGCATTTGGAAGATAATACTAATTTAGAACTTCCCTAAAAAAAGGGGGGGGGGCTTGAAAATGTATTTAAGTGGGAACATAACCACTATTAGTTGTCGAAACGACTTAAGTGCTACCAAGTCACTAAGTAATAGTATGATTTTCAGACTATTGTACTACGTTTTGTGCTGCGCAAAGATTCTATCAGTTTAATTGTGGCTATTACAAGGAATGGGTTATTGATGTAGACAAATTATCACGTACCCTTTACCGCTCATTTTATGTATGTTATTACCAAAGAAGAAAAAAAGCCAGTCAGTAACTCAATAGTGTCTGACAGTGAAAGTCTAGCAAGTAAACGGGTTTTCTTGCATAATTTGAATATAAGGATACTGCTAACGTTTAGATTTCACATGACATATTCATAATTCCTGCAAAGTTCTACAGAATTTGATATTGGCTGCAAAAACAGGACATAGTATCTTTAAAGGTATATTGTGCTAGAAGCACGAACGCAACATCCTTCCTAGCGGTATCTTAGGTTAGTTGTAGCAGTATGACCAAACTCGGTGCTTCCTTAGCTGCGCTGTTGGTTCTCGCATCGAGTCTTCTGTCTGCGAAGTGGAAATTAGGTATTGGGTTACGCAATATTGACGTGTTCACCATGAGATGGCGATAAACGATACACTACAAGAAAGCTCACCAGCTCAGTATCTCTTTCAGCACCATCTTTGAAGAAAGAAAAGTGATTACGTGCATCCACTTTACTCGAATATAGGAAAAATGTTTTCAAAAAATACACCGTATATACAGCCATTATCCTGATGATAAACATTCAGTCATTTAAATAACTTGAGATGTTTAGAGTTTCTGCTCATACGAATATGGTGCTACGTAACTTGATATTTAGGTGATACGTACGTAGACGTATCACCTTTTGATTTCGTCAAGATTTTTCTTATTATTCTTCCTCGAATTTGTTCGCAAGATATCTCAAGGCTGAATAGAGCCATTATCATTAAACTTGCCATGATGATAGATCTTAGTCTATCTTAGAACTGCGTGACTTTTCAAAGACTCACAATTATCACAATTATCACAATTATCACAATTATCACAATTATCACAATTATCGTCTTAATCTTTTTTTACATACGTTTTAGGCCATTATAAGCATTTGATAACAAATCGCTCAAAACACGCATTTTTGCGCGTTTTCGTTCGTCACGGCCGAACGAAAAATAATTCCTCTGCATTCATTTTGACAGAATATTCCTCATATTTTTCCAAACAATTTGATACCATGTTTATCTCGTTATCACTATCAATAACGGAATGGGCGTCCGTTCAATATAACTGTCCGTACGCGCGAGTTTTGTAATACATAGCATCTATTGACAAAAAAAATGCCTATAAATAGTTCATTATACTCTTTGGGATGCCTAGAGACTCAGCATTTTTTTCTTCATATTTGGATAGAGTATGAGTCGAAGATGTGATTTCATATCTCATTTGGACATTAAGTGCATCTTGACGTCATCATAATGGCCTTGGAAGTCAAAATACAAAAATGCATATTATGACGTCATTATATTTATGGAAAATTTAGTGTATTTCTCTTAATATTCATCGTTTTTTTTCTAACTTTGGATATATTGTAGTCCAGGCAATTGTCTACGAGATTGGTATACACTAATTTCATTTCAATGACGTCACCTTAGTACAAAATTCAATTAAAGGCCACATGTCAGAATTTTCTGAATTTGCGTGTTATGTCTATGGAAGGTGAATTTCGTTTACATCATAAATCTACATGGCATTCATCTTTCAGCACTATCTAGCTTATTTGTGCTCTGTTTTCTCCCACATTTTGATATGTTGTAGGTAAGAAAATTATCTACAAGATCAACGTACATTATATATCATTTTGATGACATCATCATAGTGAAAATTTAAATTAAAGGCGACATGTCAGAATTTTCTTAGTTTGCGTGTTAGGCGTATGGGGTGACTTTTTCTGAAATCCTGATTCTACAATTCTCTATGGAATACCTGAAGGGGGCGCTATACGACTTGTAATCATGGTCATCATCATTTCAAACCCAGAAATCATCATCATCAATATCGTCATTATCGTATTTATGAACATTATCATTAGATCATCATCGGCACACTTTCAAGATAAAACAAATAGCATACGTACGTATCACCTAATTCGTCAAAGTGACGAATTAAAGTCTAGTTTAGTTTGTTTTGCGTTTCGTTTTATTGCAGCTCCTCCACAGGATCCATTTCCAGTTATTCATCAATGTGCGGAAAGGGAACCATCTGCCCCACAGAGTTGTAGTATTTCCACGAGTACTCCAATTAACATAACTTGCAAGGCTTCGAGATACTACCCAGACCTAGACCTTTTCTTTCTGCATGGGCATAATAAGATCACTGACCTGGTAACCGATGAGTGGACAAATCATGACGGTACCAAGAACAAATCCATATCAATCAAAGGTTCAGCCAGTGAGATACCTTACCAATGTGTTGCATCCGATATCCCTGGAACGAAAGAGCAAAGAGTAGCGACTGTTTTGCTTGTATTGCCTGCAGTTTCTACAAGTGTAGCTAGTGATGGATTGTCTTTTCCTTCTATTACTACTATGGCAACTGATGTGACGACAGATACAGGGAATGCCGTCAAAATCGGTATGAAATAAGTACCCTTTGTCAACACAAGATGTACAAAAACAAATTAATTTAAGGATTATAGGAATTCTCCTTACATGTACAATTTGTAAATGGCATTCACCATGGTGTTTATTAAATCAAAATAGGAAACTGAGTGTATAGCCTTATCTCAAAATATTTTAACGAAACGAACATCACTCAAACACAGAATATTAACTGAAACTTTCTTTTTTACAGTCGTACCGATGGTCATCCTACTTATTATCGCTTTGGTTGGCATAGCATTTGTTTTCTGGAAACGTCATCAAAGAAGGGGTAAGTATTAACAATTTGAATTTACTAAATTAGTGAATCTTACTACGGTTCACCAGAAGAATACACGTATTTGAATTAGGATAAACACACAATTCATTAATTTCTATTTCAGCTTCATCACATGATATGCAACCTTGGGCAGATCTTTAAAGAGAAATCCAAAAAGAATTAGCCATCTCATCTCTATCAGAAATTAGACAAATCAGAAAACCATACTAGTGAAAGTTTGTGATAGCCCTAACAAAAATATTTTACCACTGAAATTATACGCACTACATTCATAAAATATTCGCAGTGCTTTTCAAAGCGAATACTTACTTATAAGTCTAGTGACAGCACAATTTTAAATATAAAGCATCCATTTTCAAACTATAGGTTGGTCTGTACCAACGGATGTCGAGGAGACAATGCCAATGGTTGAGCCTAGGCCAATGTTGCAGAAAATGAAAGTAGAAGGTACGTATAGCACGAGTCATGTGAACCCTTTGAGATATTGTTGTACTTTGATCGAGGCTCCCTCCCATGCCTGTCAATATTTAGATTTGTAATGAACAGTATACATTTATCATTTGGAGCGCTGATCCCATATTATATGACTTTGTATAAATTTGGTTAGCTAATTACGGTCCCGATATTTCTGTAATATTCTTCCAATGCCAAGATACCTGTCCAAATTCCATTCAACATGTTCAAACCACAATACTAGAGTGTATACAAAGTAAATAATTTCAGTGGGCTTGGGAATGAAATTATGTTTTTCATAATCCTATCGTATAAACACAAACATTAATTTATAGAGTGCAACCAACCATGCTTACACAAATTGATACTGCCCACCTTGCTAAAATCAGTAGTTTCATCAATATGCATGCATATCGGATCTTAATTTAAAAATATCCATCAATCTTTGAAAAGGTTTATCGAATTTAGTTCAGTAATAAAATAAAGGCCTCTGTAAAGACCTATTCAATTTTCTGCAACACTGATATATTACTAATAACAATATTTATAAAGCGCAACATATCCATCTCTAGAGATGATCAAGACGATATGTATACATAATGTGTTACGTTTACCTGAATGTTACTGAATTGGTTATAATATCGAAGTCGTAACAAATGGCATGTTCACAGGGGTTGTCTCTTTCTATGAACTCTGGTTGCTGGCTTATAATACACCGAAGGAGGACATGGGGAAGGTGCGTTCTGCTCTCAACAAGCTCGGTTTTACAGGCATTGAGGGGCAACTGACAAGAGAGCAGGTGTATGATGCATTATTTGATTGGAAAGAGACAACACAGACTCTTGGACAAGCGCAGATGTAAAGAGATGCTCTAGAAAAGGTGGCGCTTGGAACGAGATGGCTCCAGATCTACGGTATGTACTTCATACAGATAATGAAACACTTTTGCCGAAGAGCCGCAGCGCGCGACTTTGCACACACCTATAATGTGAAGTCACTTGCACTGCGAGAGTCCCCTGAAGTGTATGCAAGTTTGCCTTCTAATTTGTTTAGGTTGATAGGATCATGAATACACCAACAAATATACTTCTCTGAACTGTATAACAAGGTTACACAACAAGTCTCTGTTTCAGACTCATCTTATCCAGGTTTAATTATAAGAAAAGTCCACTTGTATAATAATTACGGATGTATCTTGTTATAGGATTTGATTGCCGTGCAGTGTTTTAACTCGCCTTAGTATATACCTACTAGTTATCATACCACTTAATGATAAATTGTTTCAATAAACTTTGTTGTTGGTTCCACAGACAAAATACGACAAGCCACCCCCAGGATATCTGACAGAACATTGGAACAAATACTGCTTGACTTGGAAAAGCCTGAAAAGGTAAACAATTTTCTTTGTAAGCTGATACCAGATGTGGAAAGCGAGGCCGATAGTGAAGCAGAGGAGAATAACGTTGCTTCAGATACAGCACTGATTAGCCACGCTAATACTGAAGAGAAGAACGGGGATGTGTCAAATACAGAGATAACTCCCTATAATGGAGAAGAGAAGAAAGACGTAAACCTGAAAGCCATACAGAAATTTAGAGCATGGAATAAAGGCCCTTTAAACCAGAATCCCTTTGTTCTGGTTAGTCTTGCCCTAGAGAGAGCTGGAAGTGCCCATGTCTCGAAGACATTTTTCGAAGGTAAATTTCCTTCTTTTATGTCGCGATACACCCTCCAAGTAATGTCTTCGTCCACGATTTTTAAAGATTTCTAGTCATTATCGGAATATTTCTATTGCAGTCTGTTTGTGACTACTATAACCATGATAATACTCTTCCCTATAATTGTGTATTTAAGAGTGATAAAAACGTTCTTGAGTATTCTATATTTTAAATGTCATTAGTCAAATCACTACTCGGTTTATTAATAATGTTCCCCCCCCAAAAAAAAAAAAAAAATAATAATAATAATAATAATATATATATATATAGGCCTTTATATATGTATATATATTTATAAAATAGATAAACAAAATAACACAAGCAAATTAATTAATTAATTAATTTAATTTAATTAATGATCTTAGCAACTTTTACTTTTTATTTTACTTCATGATTGCGTAAATATTCAAAGTCTATGAGAATTGGGAAAAATGAAATCATTAGGTGAAACAACTGTGTATGTTATGCTAAATTTATAAACACAAAGCGAAATAGAACTAAATATGATATATCAATAATTAATCAATATAATGTTTAAATTCATCTCTAACACGATGGTCAATGAGAAAAACGTTAACAACAAGACGGTGTTATCGTATTGCAGGCACTGTGTCATTCTATGAGCTTAGATCACTGCTCTATAACATTGATACACCGATCCTGAAAAAGGTACGAAAGACGCTATGTGAACTGGGAATAGACGAGGAAGTGGAAGGAAGTCTAGGTCCAAAGGAGCTTTATGACGCTCTATGTGACTGGAAAGAGAAACACAACAGAGCAGATCAAGCAAAGGTCCTTAGAGATGCACTTGAAAGAGCCGATTTTGAAGAAGCGTGGTTAAATATTCAAGGTTTGTTTCACATTCTTTCGAATTATTATATAACTATAATATCGTACTTAAGACTCAGTTGATATAAGATATGTCTATGTAGTTTTGTAAAGTGCATATTTGGCTAAAACAACTTCTATAAATCAAAATACACTTTCTATTGACAAGATAATTTCACGGAGAGAGGTAGGGTCATCTTTTAAAGTCAGCTTACGCGCAAACCCCGTAAAGAAAATACTTTAATTTCATAAAGTAAACGGCAATGAACGAGGGCAACTGTGCGTTATTTTTTGAGTATTTAAACTCGAAATAATGTTGGTGCTCAGGTACCGGCTTTATCGACTGTAAAGTTTTGTTAAATAAATAGCTTGCAGTGAATTACAGATCACATCTCTTACCTCTATTATTACCTCAAAAAGAACAAAGAAAGAAGAGCTCTGGGGTAACCGATGGCACATTGAAGCATATACTACTCGATATCAAAGGCCCAGGTAAAATACAGGAGTTCCTAAGTAAGCTGGTTCCAGGCTCAGCCAGACATCTGAAAGCTTCTGCAGAGACAAATGTCATCCAACAAGCCTTGGAAACACTGAAAGAATGGAATAAAGGACCGTTCGACGAAAATCCAATGGTCTTGCTAAGCTTTGCTTTGGAGAGAGCAAGATGTAATCCAGTAGATAGGACATTTTTCTACGGTAAGAACAAAGACTCAACGATGATAAAATGGTACTTTCGTTTTTTACTATAGATTATGAAAAGGGGGATTCGATTAAAGATTTTAGATATTACATTCGGCTTGTGTAGTGGATTGAAACAATATTATTTGAGTGTAAGGAAATCTCCATTCAAATGTCTGGATAATTATGTAGGTAATCCTTAGTTGATGTACGACAGGAAATTGAAACACGAGGTTAGAGGCTAAATTCATTTTTTACACCCTCTTGACTTCAAAGAAGTTTTAACAATGTATCCCGTTTTTGGAGTTTACAAACCTATCTCTAGATATTTGTATAAACAAGTTATACCTTTTAACAATAAACACGCTATAAATCTACACACATTTCTCTAATCGACATTTAGTGTTTATTGTTGTGGTATCGACTCTTAATAAATATTCGAATTCTGATAAATCATATCAAAATAAATCTTTCTTGTTTTTTACACCAGGATCATTGTCTCACTTTGAACTCTGGACAATGGTTCATGGGAGCCTAGAAGTTGGTTTGGACCTACTAGACCTACGCCAGGCTCTCCATGGACTAAACATACATATAAACGACACAACGACACAGGAGCAGCTTTATCTCCTACTCTGTAACTGGAAGGACGAGCATCGTATTTGTGACCAACTATTAGTATTGAAGGTACTTTTGATTGAAGGAGGAGTCCACCAAATATGGCAAGATTTGAATGGTTAGTCACTATCGAATTATTCGGAACATAACCAGTATGAAAATCAAGAGTAATAAGTTAAAGAATATATCAATTTAAAATCAATTATGTTTTAAGCAATGGGAAAATTGCTATATTTACATTATTATTTACTTGCATAAACCAGTCACAAAACCTGGTTATCTGAACGTGGTTTTGATATATGAAATATACAGTAGACAAAGTAGGATTACATTCCCAACATAAATCAACTACCCCCCCCCCCCAACAAAAGAAAGTATATATATATATATATCATTGAGTGCATTGAAGTTTCGAAAATATGAAAATGAGGACTATTTTAGGAATTCAAAACAAATCGTTTTCCAATAATGGATTGAAAACACCAAAGTATAACTTATCATACATACATGTTTATAGAATATTTTTTTAAATGTGTAACTTCGAAGCTATTTGTATCTGTTCATAATTATTATTATCATTATCACTGTCATCATGGTCTTTGCAAAGTGGATTGCACATAGCTGTGCATTGATACATTTTAGAGCTTGTAATTTTTTTTAAATGTAATTTTGTGTAATACTTAAGAGGATACTATGTATTTTCAACCATCATGATCATAGTTTTTCTTCCATTGATGTATATCTCGAATTTATTGCATGGTGTCGTGGTCGAGTGGATGTGTCACTGGACTGTCGATCACAAGGTCCGTGGTTCGAGTCCCGTCGCGACCACGTATTTACAAGAAGGAAATACACCCACACGTATGACAGACATGAGTGCTATACAAGAACCCACTATTATTATTATTATTATTATTCCAGACCGAAGGAACGGGACGGACAGGATTATTTCTGAAGATACGCTGGAACACATCCTTTGGCACCTCAAAGATCCCAGCAAGATAAACAGTTTTCTCCAAAAGCTTTCTCACAACCACTTAGCATCAGGACTTGACGATTCAAAGCCCGTCAAAGACAACATCCGAGTAGCCCTTACGGAACTGAAGGAATGGATGAAATCACCGTTTGATAAAAACCCGGTAGTCATATTGAGCCTAGCGCTAGAAAGTGCCCAGTGTAGTCCTGAGGTCAAAACTTTCTTCAGAGGTACGTAACGTTACTGCATTGTCCGTTAACGTAACATGCCTTTTCGTCTTTTGTCTTTTCGTGATAATCCGAGCAGGTTTGACGAGAAAGTTATAATACTATTTACGTTCATAGTGATATATCTTCCTTCCATCATTAGGCTACCTTAATAGACAGGTCTGCCTCTAAAACATTTTAAAGATAGAGAGAAATGCGGTATCCCGCCCACCCCCCCCCCCCCCCACACCCGTCCACATCTTGGCATCTCAACTTCCGATCTACACTGTTGGTCATAAAGATGGAATAATCTTTGTTGCTACCGATATATTTATGGAATGATTTTGACAATGATTTATTCGTAATAGATCTAGATAATAGTATACATTCTCAGATTGTATTGAATAATAATTTACAAGTGTTTTGTGTGGCTGCCTAAGCATGTGTGTGCTACTATGCTTACTAACATTTCCCCCCCGGTCCCAACAGGAACAATTTCTCTGTACAGCAATGCAGTATGGTTCGTGGCATGGTCACACAGAGGATTTCGTTGTGGTGGGGATCGGAGCAAAATGCAATGAATTATTGATAATTTATTGCATTTTCTTTTTTCCTTTTTCTTTGTGGGGGCTGCCCCTACCTTAGCCCCGCTGCGTACAGTCATGATTCAGTGGCAAAGCAATGTCGTCGTAACTGTGATGCCCCAGGATCAAAACCGTGTCGATGTGCTTTATTAGTGCCCTTTTGTGAGGCATCAATCCACATTACTGTCAGTTATTACTTAAGGACGTAGGTCCCCTAGTTTAAAAGCATAGTAGCAAACACGTGCTTAAGCAGCCACACAAAACAAACACTTGTAAATTAGTATTCAATACAATCTGAGAATGTATACTATTATCTAGATCTATTAGGAATGTTGTTGTTGTTGTTGGTCGCTTGTTGTTTCGAAATTATTTACACGAGTTTACCCGGGAATGACTCACAAACTATTTCTTTTAGTTTGTACCCAAATGGTTACGATGTTTGATCAATGATATAAATGATTTTGTTTGGCCTCTTGTAATGAAAATAACTTGAACATTGATCGTTAATGGGTTTCTAATTTGTCGAATTATGCCTCCCTTCCAGTACCCGATATTCTCCAAAGGCCTATTAAACCCCGAGATGTAGAGTTGTTCGTCCTCAAACTTACGAGTAGACACTGCAAGCGATTGGTGAACGAGATGCCAAACATGGATGAAAAGAGGATATCCGACATTCCGGATGAAAACAATAAAATGTTGTTTGACACACAGTCACTAATTTGTGACTGGATTGCCTCTGAGGAGTGCAGTAACTACGAGAAGAGATGTAAGCTTGACGATGTTTTGATTAACATTGGTCGACATGACATGACAGGTAAAGTAACTGACATATATTACACTAGTTTGGTTCGAAATAAGTATTGTAATAAGATAAAATTTGCACCCCAAATCACGTACTTCTTTTCTTTTGTTCAGCTTATCGTCGATGAATTTGAATTATTAAACGAATGTGAATAAATGATTAGAGATGGCGATTTTTTGTTCCTAAAATGATGAATCATTCTTCATAACTTCAACTTTGGTTTGGGCAATAGCAACTTCTCACCGTGGATTGGAGTTTGGGGTTAAATATGTTGAGGCAAAGAAAGTAAATATGTGAGCACAATGTTTAACAGTGTAGAGCACGTATTGTTGCATTGATTGAACAAAGTAGACGAGTTATTGTTCTCAAAACTATTATATTTGACAGACTATTTCGGGACAATCGAGTTTCGACGAAGGATAGGTGATCTTTCCACAAACCTTCATCCAATGTCAAAATACTTCAGTAAGTTTTGAAATTAATTTTCCTTTTTAATTGAATTTTCTTTTGTTATAAGTTGTTTCTTTCTTATTACTAATTATTGTTAAAAGGTTTTTAATTTTATTTCAAATTTTTCTAAGTGATAGAATTATTTCGCATTGTCTATTATAATTATGTATATATATGTATTTGGAGAACTTTTGAGGTGTCAACATTTGGTGGAAACACATTTTATTCCGTACAGACCACGACACATTCTTCGATGATGATTTAATCCGGTTAAAGACGCTGATGGATTGTCTTGATTTAGATATGATGTCAACATTCTGCATAAAGGTAGGCTTCTCTGACCATGAAGGAGGGGGGAAAACGCAAAGTCCCAGCTTTGAACAGCTTTGTCAATGGAGGAACAGCAATTTGAACTCAAAACCGAAAGAAGTCTTTTCAGAAATTACGGAGTTAATTGGAGATACAACATGCCGTGAGTCAAGTACTAACATCTACATCAAAATTTACTTGAAAATTATGGGTATACCCCGCCTTAGTATTCGTCTCCCTTGATCCATGTTGCTTGAGATTATTGATATTTCTATGTTCTATTGGAAATAATATCTATTGAAATTTCATCTGAAATATTCGCCAGTTTGACAACTTGTCTGGAAAGGTGATGTTATGACTGATTGGAAAATGTCAAGAGTTTAGAAGACAAAGATATTTATTATAGCAAAATTTGAAGAAGAAAAAAATGTCGCAGAATATTCTGCCCGAATCGATACGGAGTGTTTGTTCTTCGGTATGATCTATGATACCAAAATTGATAATTATCGTTACATTTAGACAGAGACTAGAAATGTGGACATCAGCAGAATGAAATGAATTGTAATTGTTAGACAAAAACTAGTTTACTGCAATTTTCTCATATTGGCAGTTGAACATGTAACGGATGAGGAACTTGAACGACTCACATCACTAGTCAAGGATGATGACAAGAAGAACAAATTGCTATCAGCCCTTAAAATCCATGGTGACAAGAAGCGATGGAAGTGGCAGACAAGCAGAACGTTTAAAAAGGAGAAAACACAAGGTGAGGATTGGAGGACATCTAAAATCTTGAATCGAGTATTGAACGGAATATAATATAGAAAGAAAACATGACAGGAAACTAAACGTAACTCTCATCTTGGTCAACTTTCATTGAGCTGATATCTGTGTTCATCAATCTACACTCAATAGGGTTGCTATCAATTTTAACTATTTACTCAGTATGCTATACTCTTGTTACGGCATAAATTGTTTGGTCCGATACACATATAATGTCTACACTATCAGTGTTGGTTGTTGTTAGACATTTGCTTTGGAAAACCTTCTGATAGAGGTCACTACAGGTGTATATATAATGATTTTATTTTTGTACGGGGTGTACTCAATTTTGTTGGATACCGTGTGTGGTCGCGTGGAGGTGGGTGGATACTGACGATTTTCATAAAAACCGTATCCTCATTGTGACAACTAATTGCAAAAAGAGGACGATAACCCTGTAAAAGTAGTGCGTGTGTGTATATATGTATACATTCAGACTTTCTATGTCACACATACAATATCAGCATAATAATTGACATTGATAATAATAATGCGAGATCAATAAGCCTTTCGACAAAACAGAGGCTTTTAAATACACACATGTAAGAGCCAAATATAATTATATTCTTAGGTTAAAGAGAATGTTCATTGATTGGACAAGGTTATCAAAATGCAATGCTCGGAACCATTAGAAGTCATGATTATTATAAATTACAATACGCTCAAATACAGCCCCGGCATAACACCTGAAAAGCTCTCCGATCGCTGCTAAGATGTGTGACATCACATGTTGAACATGATTTGCACAAGCAGACGATGTCCCATGACATCTTACACATTTTTAGTGCCTGTTTTGACATCTTCTCTTCAGTTATTTTTCTTACTTTACTTCCGTCAGGCCCCGGCCCCCCACTCAGTGTTATTTAGGATACGCATATGCGTGTTCCAAGCGACCCCCCCCCCCCCTTTCAGCAAAAGTCCGGTGTGTAAAGTAAATACGGGTCGACCTTTTTCTTTTGTTACGAAAAGGACATTTTGGTAACACGCATGGGGTCCGTCCGTTCTCGGAGGGGGGTTGGGGGGGGGGCATCAGGCTAAATGTTTAGTCTATTGCCTCACTCTAAACCCCGCGCATGGTATTATTTTAATGAAAAGTGCAGCGATAACGAAATTAAGGAATCCGTAGCTTCTAAACAAATTAAGACGCCGTTTTTTTTCCAGCTGCATACACCGCTGTATGTTCGGCGTTTCAAGAGGGAACTAATGCCGTCCATGCTGTCATTCTGGTTTTTTATTTTTTTTATTTGAAAGTGTGGTGTTTTTTACTGTTCATTAAACCCTATCCTGTGTATTTACAAACAAAAGAATTTAGTTTTCAGAATCGGTTTCATATCCCTTTTTGAATGGCAGTAAAATTCCATCACATTCATATACACTATAAAACTCATTAAAATTTGAGAAATAATAGCATTGCAATTAGTTTCATTCTTTTTGGGATGTCGTCTGCTTGGGCAGGATTGGTTCATATTGTGACGGCATTAAAACATCGTTAATTTTCTGGCGAATCTCTCGCATATCCCAGATGCTATGGAGATGGTTTTATTTGTATTTTTATAAATCACCCAATATGTAGTTGACCTGAAACGTGTATGATGACAATCTGTTAGCTTACCAGTTTCTAGTGATACGTTATTTGCCATATTTGTGATTTTCTTTGAACCGGCACTTTAAGTGCTACGTGTATGTCATTGCCTTACATTCGTACTTCTAAACAACTATGGCTGCATTCCTCTTAGTGTCAGACGGGCCCGGTGGAAAGCAACATGCCGATAAGGATTCAACCTCAAAAGAGAAGCAAGAAGAAGAAACATCGAATGTTCATGATGAAAGGGACAAACAAGCAGAATTAACCTTGGTAGATCTACTTAAAGGATGGAGAAGTAAACATGGAGACAAATCGTGTCGAAAGACATTGAGAGCTGCTCTCAAATCCATAGGATTAGAAGGTAATTGTAACATAGGGGAAGTCGAGTGGAATGATGGAACACAGCATATGATTTCCTGGATCCTGAAGAAGAAAACAAATCACGAAAGCATATGCACAAGGAGATTGTAAAGAATTACGTACAGGAAGTTATCAATAAACTTAAAAAGTAAAAAACAGACACACCCATATTCGAGGGAATCCTAATGTTTTGTGTTTGTTTTACGTTGAAGTAATGCTTATTGGCATTTAATTTAAATATGTTGCAGCTTCCGTTAATTTTTTTTTTTTTTTGGGGGGGGGGGGGCTGGAGGATGGGAACGGGGCTTAGTTCATAAGCAACAGGTTGGCATATTCAGCGCAGATAAGTAATACATTATAATATTTTATGATAATATTTGATACCTAGTACGTTTAATTATCCAGCATCAGCTCAAGAGATTCTCACATTTCATTTAGAGTGCATCGTCAACAAGACGCCACGGAAATACATATGTCAAGCTGAGCTAGTATGTGTAGCTTTCAACATTCTGATGAGGGACGCTTATCCAGTTATTGAAGCTCTTGGGAAAGACCAAAGGAAAGTCATGAAGTACAGAAGACGAGTTAAAGATGTAGACAAAGGCTCATTGGGTCTTTTGCTTGAAGTTTGTGAAGGAAAAATAAGATCGAAAGTCTGCCTGATCCTTACAAAGTTGGGCTACGTAGATGTTGCAAGATCTATGTATTTAGGTAAGAATATTAAAGTATACATACTTAATTAGTGTTCTGATAGAATAGGGACGTCATTCTGAAATACACAAATGTAAATAAGAAAGAGTAAACCCGAAACTATACCACAATATAACATACACAAAATGTACGTGTTTTTTTTCACAAGTCGCCTGTTTTTTCCTGTAATTTTTGGGGTACAAAATAACAACGTTTCCTTCATATCAGGCTTGTAAAAATTCCTTGACAAAAAATTTAAATCCTGAATTGCAATACATATACACCCTTAAAACTTGTCTGCACTAGTTTTCGCCTGTAAGGTTTACACCTCCCTGCAAGATCACTAACAGGTGGTTATCTCATCTAATCAGCTTTCAATTAACTTCATAAAAAGGCGACCACGGGGGACCAACGGTCACCGAGTAGGCATTGCTTGATATATAGAGGGCGCAAGTTGATATAAGTAGTGTAGTGGGGCTTTAAATGAAACATTCCATTGAGACGGGAATCCACCATTCTCATTCTTTTGAGTGTTTTGACATCAGACGTTTAACAAGATTGCTCTGCTTCTGGACAATGTAAGAGTTTCAAAAATTAGGTTCATATCCTAAATAATATTTCTTCGTTTTGCGATACATTTGGGGAAATTATGCAGGTGACGTTCAGAAATATATCAATCAGGCTGACGCTAGCCCTTCTCTAAAGCTCGAGGGTAAATATATGCAACGTACAAACGGTTAGACTGGACATATAAGTGTGGGGACGATTCCATTTCCTCTGTTCTTTGATATCTGTATACGCCTCTTGGCCCGATGTAGGGTAGGATCCAATGGTGGTTGATAGCTTGAACCCCATTTTAATTCCATTTCGATATAGATTACGAACAAAGTGCCAGTGAGCTGTCACGAATTGCCCCTCTCCTTGAGAAAGCAAAGTTTCAGTCCCTCATCTACCAGCTTGGATTGAGCCCTGATGAACTCACACAATGCCAAGGAACAGATGGAGAGGTAGATGGTCTTGAAGTTATGAGGGTGTGGAAGAACCTTATTCGACCAGTACCTTACCACTACCGACTCCACATCGTTTACGGTCTCCAAGCAATTGGGTTCAGAGGACTTCCTGACGAAGTTTTAAGAGGTATGCCTTTTCCATGTAATATATCTATCTAAAGGGTGTTAACTCCTTCTGCTAATCTGAATTTATGGATCTACTTTCTAAGTGATTTTCCAATACTCACCGCAACGAGTTTGAGCTTTTAACTGTCCAGTACGTTATCCCCAACGGATACTTCGTTCGCTATTTTTTCGTTTTACTATATATTAGTCATCAAGCTGAATGTCTATGTGTTCATATATTCCTTACACACTAGTCATCCTCTCTATTACTGCATCTTACAATCTTCTTGGATTTTTATCGAATCTGAGTGAATTTACCAAGTAATACCGTGAAGAATATATATAACCATATCTCTAGAACAGTTTTTTTCTGTCGGTTAACATGAAATGCATTGGGTGGGTGCAAGAGGTTAGTTGCCATTTTTAACATTAACTTTCTCGAATTTATTGTAATCTTGCTTTTTATTTTCTACCACTGTTGACAATTAAACAATTCAGATGTTCTTCATTAAATTCTCTTTCAAGGGCACTATCGACAGGCAGCAGCCGAAGATGACGTTATCAGAGGTATTTGCAGTAGGTTAGACGAAAGCCACATCAAGGATCTATGTGGCCTCCTGAAACTTGAACCTGATGAAGATCGGAAGATATCAATTAGAGCGGTGGTAAACTGGGTCAACAAGTGGATGCAAAAGTACGATCCAAATCCTAAAGCTATAAAAACATCGGACAGGTTTCACGATCGAAAACGTAAAAGTAACGAGCTTGTCGAAGCCGGGTTTTACGAGCTTGCCCATGAAATCATGATTCTGGAATATTCCATTTTTTAGGATAAATTCATTATTTGAGCCATTACTCACGGACGCTAGAACTGATATACAAGGGTTCTTTTCAAGGTGAAATACATTTGCTCATAGACATGATTTAAAATGGTAGGCCTAAATACGATCTAGATTTGTCATGGTAGCACCTGGTCAAATTTTATATTTTGAGTATTAAAAATAACTACATGGAAAACAATCCTTTTGTTTTATTAAATAAAAATCTGTTAAATGTTAACCATCAACTGTTTGAGATCGATTATCATACAACTGCTCAAACATACATGTCAAAACCAATGTTCGTCACTTATTATTGCCGCACTCACATCCAAACATACACACACACATACCCAGCACTCGTTCATGTTAAATTTTGTCTGAAATCGTTAACGTCCATGGCACGGGATCTTACCCAGTTAATTTGCTTTCTTAGCGAAGGAAGACACTTTCAAAAGAAATATAAAAGTTATAATCCAGTAACAAAGAAATGATTCATTCTCTTCGGAGAAAATATTATATGGTAAGAATTCAGAATCAAAGTAGAAAACAGATTATTAAGGCACAAGGAAATTGGATCATATAAATATAATTTGGGGGAAGGGTAGTTCTTCCGACCAGTGGGGTATTCTGAAAATACTAAATAATACAAATCATATTTCAAAGTTGGCATATAACACATATCTTTATAGTGTGATCTCTAAACGTGGATGAATCTTTTTTTTATAAGAAATGTGGGATACACTCTACTGTTGGGTAAATTAAAGATTTTGCATGATTTACCCAGTGTTGGATAAAAAGAAAATACCCAACTTTTAACCATCACAAATTTACCCAATCAGATATTCACCCAATTCTCACCTTAATGTGTAGCATAAGTTACACACTAGTTGACCAAATAAGTTAGATAAGATATTATATGCAAAAGGGGTTAAGTGCCGCGGCGGGACTCGAAGCGGACTTCATAATCCCTAGTCCTGTGACATATCCGCTCGACCACGACACCTCTAATAAAAGAACATAACCTTATTGCTGAATGTTAATGTTGCCCGACTTACCTTTGCCCAGTTACATCTCCCCAACTTATTTCGAACATTTAATTGGGTAAATACGTGTAGTAAATGATTGGGAGAAAGCAACCCAAATGTTGGACAAAAATGGCCCAACTCTAATTTGCCCAATGACATTACCCAATTATTTCATCGGTTACTACATGGTTGGTAGGAAATAACCCAATCATTAGACAGCATTTGCCCAACATCGATTTGCCAAGTAACACCTACCCAACCTATTTTTTACCTTTATTGGGTAATTTCATATAGTAAACGGTTGGGAGAAAATAACCCAATTATATGGAACAAAATTTGCCCAACTTCGATTCATCCAGTAACATCTGCCCAACTTGTTTTACAGTGTAGTATCAGTAAATTAATCACACATGACCGCATTTGACCAATCATCTGATTAGGAACTAGGAGTGAGTTGTATAAATATACATCAATGTCGATGAAGACAAGTGTGATGTTATCCAAGTATTCCTTAATTTAGAAATAGTGCATTGTTAGCTTACAGTATGTCCCATCTTTCTATTTGACATTTCGTTTTTTGTGTTTATATGCCAGTTTTATCACAACCCGTTTATACACTACAAATATATGAGTGTGCGAGAGCCCGTTTGCATGTGTGCGCACGCGCGCGTGTGTGTGTAATTTGCACCATAAATACTAACATGATTTGAATGTTTGACGTACTTGTTTTCCCCTTCCACAGGGTTCCTTTATTAAATAATATCGTTCACATATGCATACAAGAATAGATATATTCATGTACATACAGAATCATTGACGTACTTCAATAAAAGATTCTAACTGTAAATTGATCATGTTAAAATACAAACACTTAATTTAAAATGTGTAAATAGTATCAATTCACATTTAATAAGCATTTTCGAGACGGTATAGTATAGTGGACACGAATGATGATATTGTAGATTAGGATAGTTTAGTCATATATTTATGGTGAAGTAATGATACTCATTGTTTTTGCCATTGTATTCATTATACGAGGAGTGAGAGTAAAGGTAGCAGTAGTAGTATTAGTAGTAGTATTAGTAGTAGTAGTAGTGGCCGTAGTACAATATGCTCTCGTGTTTTAATATTTAAGAGTAATAATACGATTATACATGATTCCAATCCACTTCCAATTTTAATACTCCAGTTATTTTGAAATATTGTATTTTGTGACTAAAGTAGTTGAGCTAAGAAAAATATGGTATTGTGGAAGCCTAGGACAGCAGCTGTTATGTTTTGATAAATAATAATGGTAATGTTTGCAAAACATATACATGTATGGATGGTAAAAAACTTACAATTAGCAGTGACCAAAAGGGCGATGAATTATCCTGATAAGTGATGTGTCATGCTCAAAGTTGCATCTTCTTTATTCCTCCTCCTCCCCCGCCCCAGCCTTCGCTCTTTCTCTCTTCTTGCCATCTTTACATCACCAAAAATACTTTGCTCTGAATGATTTCGGTTCAAATTCGGAAAAAAAAAACTATGAAAAAGAACATTAAGGACGACTCTTCCGCAGAAGCAATGTATCCAGTTGTTTGGGAGGTTATGATTGTTTTCTCCAGTTTGTTTGGTGCATTAAGTAATTTGATAGATAATGTATACTAAGGCGTAAATGTTTTACTATTTGTGTATTGCCCTACACAGAAAATGAATTATGAAATGTGTTTAAAAGAACACATTTGGGCACTAAATTGTGTATACGCAATATTTAAGATAGTCTTCTATCTACATTTGTTTGTGCAATTGTTTTCTTTACCAACAAATTATGGTTCCAAAGCACACGAGGACAAATTACCTGGCCATTTTGTTAAAGTAAATATTATTAAAATCTTGTAATTGAAGATACCATGGTTGATATTTTGTATAATTCCAACTAAGATAGAATATCTAAGTTGATCAATCGAATTACTGTATGGCGATATATAGGCAAGGAAGAGCTCAGCTGTGAATGTTTCGAATATGTATTTGGGGTGTGTATGGGTAAGTAGATGTAAGTATGTGTGTAGGTGGTTACACCATGTGCTCTAATTATAAATGATTCAATGTTAGTTTAAATCTATTGAATCACATTGCTATCAATATTTCGTATTTCCATTGCCTAGTTAATCCTTACCTGAATTTATTTGTTGCTTACTGTTTCATCCTGTACGCCAATGTTAAGATTACCGATGTTTGTATGATTGTTATGCTTTTGAAGTTAGAAATGTGAAAAACTGAATAAAGAGTAAAAAATCATATACCATACGGGTCTGTTAGTTATTATATTCTTCATTTAATAAGAAAGTGTCACATATTAGAGAACGGTTCGAATGACATATGATGTGAGGACAGGAGTTATTTTTACACGATGAATGGCTACAGGCGCGTACGCAGGATTTTTTCAAGGGGGGGGGGGGGGTTTAACATTTACAAATCGGTCCCGAAAATTTCGCAACGACTCAGCCAGCCGCTGAATAAGCGGGGGGGGGGGGGGGGGGGGTAAGAGGACACATTTTTTTATTTTTTGTTTGGTCCCCAAAAAATCGCAACGACTCAACGACTCAGCCACCCGCTGAATAATCGGGGGGGGGGGGGGGGGGTCTCGAAATTTGAAAATTTGACATTTTGTTCCCGTTGGGGGGGGGGGGGTAAGGTCACATTTTTTAGGTCAGCCATTGGCATTTTTTTTTTTTTTAATCAAAAGGGGGGGTTTTCACAAAAAAATATACACAAAACATACACATTAAATAAACTTAGGGGGGGGGGTTTAACCCCTAACCCCCCCCCCCCCTGCGTACGCGCCTGATGGGGGTAGTTTAAGAAATAGCTTATCCTCTGTATGTCATAGGGTTATATAAAGTTAAAGTCTTAATAAAAAGCAAAGGAGTTGGGGAAAACGAGAATTTGGCAGCACTTTACCTATTCTCCTAAGGGACGTCACTGATATTTATATCATGATACAGAAATGTGAAGTGTTGACAATCAATACAGTTTCTATTAGCCTTTGATAATTCGTATTTTATTTGCTGATCATAAATCATTAACTTACTAAAAAATTGCTAATAAAAAAATTTACGCAAGATGTCGCAAGGTCAGATATCATTTAGATTTCATCTACCTACTCTACATGTTGTACAGTCATGGTTTGTTTTTATGGTGTAGATAAGTCTCATTTACATTAAAATATATATTTTCAAAAATATATTTAAATCTTTACCGTTCGGGAAATCTACGGTGACACCCCCTTAGCCCTAAAAATGTAAAGCTCACAACTCTGTTACACAAAGGAGAGAGGAACGAGACCAAAACCAGACAAATCAAACAATTAGTTACCCCAATAGCAAAATGTCAGTCAGTGCTGTCGGTTTGGCGGTGTGACTGATGTATTACAGATATAGATAATTGAAGAGAAAGAGAGTGTGTGAGAGAGAGAGAGAGAGAGAGACATATATATATATATATATAGAGAGAGAGAGAGAGAGGGAGGGGACTGGTGATGCCTAGCTTTTAAATATAACTATTGCATAATATTATTTAAGGTTTAGAATAAAATAGCTTCCATGTACATGTATTTTATGTGTAACTGTATATAGGTGAAACATTATATAGCAGTGATTATTAAAAAACGAAACAATTTTTTTTTCGTCAATATCTTGGCATGGTTAAGTAAATAATTCTCTATTTTTTAAAGACACGTTATCGTTTGTTTGATATGTCTTAAAGATAAGGTTATATGCCAGACCTTTGGAATGATGAAATCATATACAAATATTATAGTTATTTGCTACTAATAAATATTTGCTTAATGAGTCTATGCATATGACTAATGCGTCTCGACTACGACCAAAATGGAGATTCACGGTAGACGATCGCTTGTCTGGACAGGTGTCTGTATTTGTATGATATCATGCTGCATTGAAGGTAGATCACCCTCACTAATAAACTTTGCCTGTGGGATGTACAAGTCTCAAGTCATCAAGTCTTGCCACGTGACATTTATTATATGTACCTGCATTTGCAGCAGTTATTTTCAAAGCTTTTGTTCAGGCTTTGATAAAAACAAAACATGAATGAACCCAATGATGCAAGAGAAGTAGGATTATTTATGATGTTTTTATGACAGGTTTCATTTACTGTTAAAAGTTCAAAACACTTAAATAAACAATGCAAACATTAAGCCCCTTCAGATGTTGTTCTTAGGGTGGTTCATATTTTGTACGTGCATTTTAGCAGGTACATAATGTCAGCCGATCAAGTCAATCATTGACACTTTATTACCCTGCGATCGCGTGGGTGTAAAGTTCAAGTGTCTAGACAGCAGCACTAAATAAATAAACGAATGCAAAAATTCTGTAATAGTTGTTTATTCTGTAAATATTATTATTCTGAATCTAGTAATTTGTGTCCCGATATGAGGAAATAACTATTTTAAAGGATACAATTTAAAGAAAATGTGATTTTTTTTTTCGGTTTCGTTTTCTCGCTATATGTAAGATGCATCAGCCTGTGGTTGACTAGTATAAAACTAAACTTTCGGTTGCCTTATTAAAAAATCTTCGACCAATTCCTTGGTTTTTGCTAATTTGAATCCATATTGAATTAAATCACGAATTTATTGCACTGATATGCCCCGTTTACCATTGACGTGGTAAAAAGCGCGGGGGGGGGGGGGGGAGAGAACATCGCGGAAATTTAAAAACAATTATTACAATAATATAATGATGATGATAATAATGAACAGAGAAGAAGAAGAGAAATTAAGAAGAATAATATTTTGTTTAGCGCACCTTGCTTACAACACAACTATCATTGGGATGCTACATTAATGACACACACTCACATTTTACTTAAAGAACTCTGAAAACAAAGAAGTTGTCAATTTCATTGGAGCGGCACAACTCAAAACAAACTCCCCTATATTTGTTGTGTTGGAGTAGTTTTAGAAGAAGCCTGACCTTCGTAGTCCATTAGCTATGTAATGTGTACGTCTTAATGAACATCAAATGGTAAGGGAAAGGGATACAATTAGCCGCACATCCCTAGTCTCCTAGGAGACGTCATCGGCATTTGTATAAAGATGCGGGAATATGAAGGGTTCATATCTCGTACGAACACAAAAACATGGTACTTAGTTACCTTTGATATTTCGTGTTTTTTCCGCTGATCATGAATCATTTACTTACAAAAACTTACTGATACAAATTTTAAGTGGCGCAAAGTCAGTTATTATTCAGAAGTCACCTTTCTACTCTTCATGTTTTACAGTCACAGGATTTGTTTTATGATGTAGATAAGCGTTATTTATATCTCAATATATATTATCAAAATTATCATTCAATCATCACCGTCCCCAGAAACTAGGAGACGCCCCCTCCGGCCCCAAAATGAACAGTTCATAGCCCAGTCACACCAACAAGAATTACTCCAGACCGACACCAAACCGATCGAACAATGATATTACCCATATGGTAAAAGGTCAGTCGTTGTGGATTCGGCTTGGCGGTGTGACTGAGGTACCAGAGATACAGATACATGAATGGAAAAACAGAGAGGGGGACTGGTGGTGTTTAAATATTAAAAATGCATATGTGCACGTGTGTATGTTTGTGTGTATACGTACATTTAATATATGCATGCTGAAATTCTTTAAGTGAACAGAAATTATTTGAAAAGCTCGTATGTAGATTTTTTTTTTTGTTACGGTATATGGGTGTAAAAGATAAATCAGCGAATATGAAAACAAAACTATTATTTTTTCTTCAATATCTTGGCATGGTTAAGTAAATAATAAATGATTAAAGGATACTATATCGTTTGCTTGATATGTCTTAAACATATATATAGGTTATCATATGCCAGACCTTTGGAACGATAAAATCATTTCAAGATAAACGGTGTAATTATTTGCTCATGACTAACGCGTCTCGACTACGACCAAATGGAGAATCAGGGTAGACGGTCGCTTATCTGGACAGGTGTCTGTATTTGTATGATATCATGCTGCATTCAATGTAAGTAGTAGATCACCCTTACTGATAAACTTTGCCTGTGGGATGTACAAGTCTCAAGTCTGGCCACGTAACATGGCGTGAATATAAAGTGTCGGAGTATTTTAGTTTTCACTCATACCTTGATGTGCGCTATCAGATTCACATTGCAACCATGTTATATACACATGTCGATGTACACGGATATATTGTTTCTAAGTATATGATAACACTCTTCCCGCGTGTAATGAGCTAACTTGAGAAAGTGGTATGTTTCTTTGCCGAAGTCGACCACCTGTTAAAATACGTAATACAATAGCAACATTAAAGTTGCTATGTCAGACATGCTGTAGCATCACCAGGAAGACAAAGGCAATGTTGATGTATTGTACATACACTGTTAAAAAAATTCTCCATAAAAATACAGAAAAGTGCCTGCAGCAGAGTCTCGAGAACTCCTGTAATTTTACAGAACTTTGTTATCACAATTCACAAGTCATCAGTTTTTTAACAGCAAATATGGAGGTGATAAATACAAATTTTCTGTTTTTTATATATATATTTTTCCAGAACTCTAGAGAACTCCAGTTTTTTTTACACCATATTTGTAACCATAATTTAAAGCTGATCTGTTTAATAACATACAATCTGTAAGTGATTATAACATTTCATTTTGTAAAAAAAAAAAGACAGAAAAGTGTCTGATTCAGGGTTTACAGGAATCCTTTAGCTTTGCCACATTTTTCTTTTCACAATTTACAATTCATCTGTTTTTTAGCCGCAAATCTGCATATGATAAATGAAATTTATTCTTAAAAAAACAGAAAGATAACTTGCCGAACTACAAGGAACTCCTGTAATTTTGCAGCAGATCTACTATCAAAATTTACAGCTCATCTTTTTAATAACAAGCCATCTGTGATACATGAAATTTATCTTTAAAATAAAGACAGAGGAGTGCCTGAATCAAGGTTTACAGGAGTGCTTTAATTTGACTACATATTTCTCTTCAAAATCTACAGTCCATCTGTTTTGAAACAGAAAATCGGCATGTAAAAAAAAAATGAATAAAAAATAAACAAAAATAAAAAATAGAAAAATTATAACGGAATGAAAAAATAATAAAAAGGGCAGGGTGCTTGCAGAAGTCTCGAGAAATTCTGTAATTTTATAGCATGATTCATAATTTACAGCCAATCTGTTTTATAACATTTGTGTGTAATAAATGAAATTTCTCATGAATTATTTAAATTATATCCTATAGAAATCCTACAAACATGTTCATGAAAAATCTGTAAGACCTTAATGCTAGAGTGTGTATGTACAAGTTACCATCAAAACACACACTAAAAAAATAAATCTTGTGACTGCTGCAGGCACCTGCTTTAATTTTACAGATACACAAGTCAGTCAAACAAACAACTGCAACATTTTGTAGTTTTTCAAGGGTTTATTTATCATTACCAATTACAAACATGTAAATACTGATCTGCAAGGAGCTTAATCAACAGTAAAACAATAAAAGCAAACTTCAGTAAGTAGCAAATATATCAAATGTAACAAAAACTATATGGCCTAACAAACAACTGCAACATTTTGTAGTTTTAAAAGGGTTCATTTATCATTACCAATTACAAACATGTAAATACTGATCTGCAAGGAGCTTAATCAACAAGAAAACAATAAAAGCAAACTTCAGTGAGTAACAAAGATATAAAATGTAACAAAAAACTATATAGCCTACGGGGTGCCCCCCCCCCCCCCCCCCCCCCCATGATATGAAATCGTAAAGAGTCATGTTTAACCGAGGTATATCATTTATTGCTAATTCATGATCGACATGCCACCACTTCTGGCGCAGGTGAAATTTATTTCCTCTCTCTCTCTCAAAAAAAAGGGCCTCCTGTATAGACAAGCATGACATTCATGCTATAAACCTGATAAAATTTATACCAAATAAAAGAGGAAGATACTCTTTTAGGACATACCACAGTCTTTGAAGAATAACATACATTAGAGATTATATAGATTTTTGAAAGTGGACTTTTTTTTTCTGACTCACCCTGTATAGATGCCTAAAGAAAAGGGCACCTGCATTCTTCATTCCTTTACAAAGATTATTTTGGCTCAAACCAATAATGAAAACCTTTAAAATCTGGAGCATAGAAACCTACTGCAACACATGACTTGTATGTGATTGGCATATTTAAACACATACAAAACATAATTTAACACATTTCTAAAAAAATAAATGATTGGCATGATCAGATATCATATTGCAAATAGTGTGAAGTGCAGAAAAATACAAATCACAGTCCAAGGATCATAACATGTCGCTCTTCTGGTTGGGTAGAAGAGAAGCCTTCCAATCAACCATCTAAACCAAATTCTAACGGGATCCCTAAGACCACTTTGAGGTGCTCTTTCAGATGTGCTATAACAATGCTAAAACTGTGCCGGGGGGGGGGGGTCTATTTCAAACATGTCCATTGTAACATAGAAAATGTAAACAAAATGCACACTAAATCTAACCTGATGATATTTTGATGCAATTCTGCTCGATTTGAGGGTCACACACTCAATGGTCGGAATTCACAAAGGAAGTTTAAGTTTAGACCATGGTTTATGCAGATTTTGTGTATGATTAGCTGACAAAGATCCAGTATAAATGCCACGCTTTTGGCAAAGTACTAGAAATTCATGATTTTTGCCATGGTTTAAAGCTATGGTTTAAAATCATAGCAACAAGCATGAATTGAGCGCCCTTTGCCCATACAGCGTGCCTTCATATTGGACCTTTCTCAGCATACACGCTAAATTAAGCGCAAATTATACACAAAATCTACATAGACCATGATTTAACCCCCCACAGAGTTTAAAGGAGAATGAAAGTCAGACATTTACATGATTCAGTGAATGGAGAATACCAATGAGACTTAACAGTAAAAGTTTGAGCAAATTTGGATAATCCTTTTTTGGGTTATGGATTTTTGAAGTTTAAAAAATCCTTATTATGGACTTCCTTAAGTTGGCAATTCCGCTAGAATTTGTGATGTCATTGTGCTCAACTCTCCATTGGTTATGTACAGAGAGTTTCACAACATTTTATTTTTATAAAATATTAAAAGGGCAATTGTATTGATTCTTTCAGACATACTGCAGTTTTGATGAAAATTAGAAAAAGTGAAACTCTCTGTACATAACCAATGGAGAGTTGAGCACAATGACATCACAAATTCTGGCGAAGTTGCCAACTTAAGGAAGTCCATAATAAGGATTTTCTAAAACTTCAAAAATACATAACTCGAAAACGGATTATCCAAATTTGCTCAAACTTTTACTGTTAAGTCTTGTTCTTCTCCATTCACTGAAATCATGTGACTGTCTAACTTTTATTCTCCTTTAAGC